>BMAF01002326.1:0-18108 GCA_014132575.2 Gasterosteus nipponicus
TACCACACTAACACACACACACCATAACACTAACACATGTACACACACACACACACACACACACCATAACACTAACACACACACACACACACACACACACACACCATAACACATACACACACACACCATAACACTAACACATGTACACACACACACACACACCATAACACTATACAACACATAACACTAACACACACACACACACACACACCATAACACTAACACATGTACACACACACACACACCATAACACTAACACATGTACACACACACACACACACACACACACCATAACACTAACACATGTACACACACACACACCATAACACTAACACATGTACACACACACACCATAACACTAACACATGTACACACACACACACTAACACATACACACACACCAAACATAACACATGTACACACACACACACTCAACACGTGTACACACACACACCATAACACTAACACATGTACACACACACACACACCATAACACTAACACATGTACACACACACACACGTTTTTTAAACCTTTATTCAACAAACATCAAAGACACATTGAATGTTTGTAGTAATTAAATAGAAAACAAACATCAATATAAAGCACGTTACTTTTTGTGTTTGAGATTCTATTCTGATATTTATTTTGTTGTCATCCACAAAGTGACCGACCATAAAATAAATGTTAAATATTGTTTAATCTCGTGTTGAATTTGATTCATTTGACTTCTTTCATTGATTGTCGTCTGTTGCTAAGGAACCCTTATTATTGGGGATCCTCATACTTATGTGTGTTACTGTGTTGTCATGGTAATGCCATTACTCCCCCTGCAGGCCTCTGGCTGGGCCTCGGAGGGCATGCGTCACCTAGCTGCTGTCAGCATGGAGGACTGCACGCTGCCGGACAAATGCCAGTCCGTGATTGGCTGCCTGGAGGAGCTCCGCCTCCAGCACCCGCTGATCCCAGAGCAGCGTTTCCAGGAGATGAGGGCGGCGGCGAGGGAGCTGCGGGGGGAGCGAGGCCTCCGTCAGTGGAGCTTCGCCTGGTCCAAGTGTCAGGAGACCAAGAAGATGTTTGACAGGAAGATGGAGGCGGCGCTCAGGACGCGAGATTTTGCCCAAAGGCAGTGGGACTCCGCCCCCAGGCGGCGCTCTGACTCCACCCACAGCCGAGGCTCCGTCTCCTCCAGGAGAAAGCTGTCAGGACTCTGGGGGGTCCACCAGACCTCGTCTTGCCCCTCTAAAGAGGACCTGAACAGCTCCTCCTCAGCCCCCCCCCAGCACACTCCTCTCCTCCAGCGACTGTTCCACAGCCTCTCCACACAAGAGTCGGCGGACCAGGTGACCCTCCCATCCTCAGGTCCAAGCCTTCGCCGCCAATCCTCCTCCTTCTCCTCGTCCTCCTTCTTCTCCTCCGGCAGACGGCAGCAGCTCAGGAAGTCGCAGAGCTTCGACTGCCCCCCCGGCCCCGAGGCGCCGCCGATCGGCCCGTGTACTCGCGCCCTCAGCGAGCCGCGTCGCAGCGGCAACACAGGCGTGTTCATCCGGGGGCTGGAGGTCAGCAGCTCCGAGGCCGCCAACCGCACGCTCTGCCCCCGGGCGGCCGGACCGGCTCCCCGCAGCCCTGGGACCCCCGGGACCACCAGGGGCCCGGCAGCGGACCCCCGTCCCAGAGGGAGGTGAGTAATCAAACGTTTACTTCATTCATCACGGTGTCAGAATGACTGTGGTCTGGTGTCTCTGTAGTAAGCTACGTCACGTGGTGGAGGAGATGGTGACCACAGAGAGGGAGTATGTGCGCTCCCTGCGTTACATCATCCATCACTACTTCCCTGAGATGGACCGGTCCGACCTCCCTCAGGACCTCAGGGGCAAGCGGTCCGTCGTCTTTGGGAACCTGGAGAAGCTCCTGGACTTCCACAGCCAGTTCTTCCTGAGAGCGGTCCGTCGTCTTTGGGAACCTGGAGAAGCTCCTGGACTTCCACAGCCAGTTCTTCCTGAGAGAGCTGGAGGCCTGCTGGAGACACCCACTGAGAGTCCTCACTGCTTCATCAGACATGTAGGATTTATCACACTGAGTCCCTCACTGCTTCATCAGACATGTAGGAACCACACTGAGTATTGTTGTGTGTTGTGTGACAGAAGGACCAGTTCAGTCTTTACGCTCTGTACAGCAAGAACAAACCCAAGTCCGACGCCCTGCTGGCCCACCACGGGAACTCCTTCTTCAGGGTGAGAACGTCTCCCTTCTTCTACCAGAGTTTACCAGCTTCACTGAAAACACTGCAGCCCTTCTATTGTTTCCATAACCCACGGGAAAGTGCCCTTTGACCCCCCCAGAGGAAGCAGGTGGAGCTGGGTGATAAGATGGACCTGTCGTCCTACCTGCTGAAGCCGGTGCAGAGGATGAGTAAATATGCTCTCCTGCTCACTGACCTCATCAAGGAGGTGGGTGTGGCTCAGGAGGCGGAGCTTGCCACGCTTCATGCCGCCACCAACATGGTCAAGTTCCACCTCCGCCACGGCAACGACCTGCTGGCAATGGACGCCATCCGAGACTGTGATGTAAGTTTACTAACGTGTTTACTGGCTCTCTCCCCTTCCTCTTCTTCTTCATTCTCATCGCCTTGCTCTTTTCCCCCTCCTCTTCCTCATTCCCATCTCCTACCTCTATCTCTTCCTCCTCGTCTACCACCTCTTCCTCCCTCAGTGCCTCGTGATCCCTTGTCTGTGATGTCATTCATGAATAGCAAAGGGTGGCCTTCAGTGTCTCTGTTTGTCTCCAGGTGAACCTGAAGGAGCAGGGTCAGCTGATCCGTCAGGATGAGTTCACTGTCTGGACCGGGAGGAGGAAATGTCAACGTCACATCTTCCTCTTTGAGGAGCTTGTCCTCTTCAGTAAACCCAAGAAGATGGAGGGAGGCCTGGATGTGTTCATCTACAAACACTCCTTCAAGGTAAAACCAGTGAGCCCGCTTCTGCCAGTTTGAACCCCCAATGGAGCCTCCTCAGACTATGCAGGTCCCATCGTGGAGGCCCCACCATGGAGACACCACTGTTGCAGTCTCACTGTGGAGCTCTCACCACGGAGGGCCCAATGTGGATGTCAGACTGAGATGTTCTTCTGTGTCCTTCAGACAGCAGATGTGGGTCTGACGGAGTCTGCAGGAGACGACGGGCTTCGCTTTGAGATCTGGTTTAGAAGGAGGACGTCCAGGAACCAGACTTTCATCCTTCAGGCCGCCACATCAGAGGTGAAGCACGCCTGGACCACCGGCATTGCCCGGATCCTATGGACCCAGGCCACCAGGAACAAAGGTAGGAACCAGAGGTCTTTGTCATCACCCGAGTCTTCTTTTACATCACATCACATGTCATTTATCTGACGCTTTTATCCAAAGCGACTTACAATAAGAACATTTCAACCATAACGATACAAACTCAGAAGAACAAGAAACAAGAAAGTGCAATTTCCGAGCCACCGGTACCAGTGAAGAGAGCGGAGGAGTAGAGGAGTGAGGGAGAACTTAGGAAGGTTAAAGACCAGTGGAGCTGCTGCATTCTGGATGAGCTGCAGAGGTGGAATGGTGGTAGCAGGAGACCTACCTACAGTAGTCCAGGAGGGGGACGACAAGAGCCTGAATCAGTACCTCCTTCTGAGTGAGAAGAGGACGTGTTCTCCTGATGTTGTAGAGCGAGTATCTACAGGATGGTAATGTCAGTGATGTTGGGAGTCAGGGAGAGTCGGCTGTCAAGTGTCATGCTGAGGTTCCTGCAGTCAAGTGGACGTTAACATCCTGTGTAGGAGAATCTTTCCCTGGAAAGAGAAGTAGTTCAGTCTTGTCGGGGTTGATTTTCAGATGGTGGGCGGATCCACTAAGAGATGTCAGTCAGACAGGCAGAGATCCGAGTGAGGGAAGGAGAGAATTAGTTGGTGTCATCAGCATAGCTGTGGTAGGAGAAGCCATGCGAGCGAATGACAGCGCAGAGAGAGATGGTGTAGAGCGAGAAGAGGAGGGGACCCAGCACGGAACCCTGAGGAACTCCAGCAGTAAGAGGACAAGGTTCCGACACAGATCCTCTCCAGGTTACCTGGTAGGTGCGGCCGTCGAGGTAGGACGAGAGAAAGGAGAGACCAGAGCCTGAGACACCAAGTTCCTGAAGGGAGGAAATAAGGATCTGCTGGTTGACTGTGTCAAATGCAGCAGAGACGTCCAGAAGGACGAGGACAGAGGGAGAGAGGAGCTCTAGCAGTGTGGAGTTGCTCTGAGACAGCAAGGAGAGCAGTCTCTGTGGAACGGCCTTGAAGCCTGACTGGTGGGGGTCAAGGAGGTTGTTACGGTGGTAGGGGGAGTTGGTTAAAGGTTCAAGAGTTTTGGAAGAAAGACCGTCTGTAGTTGTGTTCTTCAGAAGTCGAGGTGGGTTTCTTCAGGAGAGGATTAACTCTTCTCCTTCAGAGAATTGGGAAAACAGCCAGATAACAGAGCGTTGTTGATGAGACAGGTGAGGAAAGGAAGAAGGTGAGGAGCGATAGATTGTAGAAGATGTGATGGAATGGGGTCAAGAGGGCAGGTGGTGGACGGGCAGAGGTTACTAGGGTAAGAATTTGGTTAGGAGACGGGGGGGTGAAGGAGGGAAGTGAGGGCGATAGAGGTGAAGCCAGTGGGATGCAAGAAGTAGGAGGTGGGTTTGAGAAAGAGGAGCGTATGTCAGCTATTTTCTTGGTAAAGTAGTTGACAAAGTCTTCTGGAAGAAGGGGGGAGGAGGACTAGGGGGTTCAAGGAGGTTGGAAGATCGAAAAGAGTTTTTTGGGGTCAGAAAATGAAGATTGGATTCTGGATTGGTAGAAAGAGCTTTTGGCAGCAGTTTCTAGTAAAGATGTAGTCGAGGTGATTGGCGGCTTTGTGAGTAGGAGGAGAGGGACTGAGTGACAGCGAAAGAAGAAAGTAGGTGTAAGAGGTCAGATGACTTCTGTCTGGATGTTGAAGTCACCCAGGAGGACGAGCGGAGGGACATTTTCAGGTTTCAAGTTGGACAGTAGAATGTCCAGTTCTTCCAAGAAATGACCCAAGGAGCCTGCCGGACGATAGAGGACAATGATATTTAATTGTACCGGGTGAGTAACTGTTACAACATGGAATTGCAAAGACAGTGGGGTGGATGGTGGAAGAGGGTAAAGAGAAAAGCTCCATTTGGGTAAAATGAGCAAACAGCCACCACCCTACCAGTGGTCCGGCTGAAGGAGAAGGTGGAGCAGAGAGCAGCTTCTTCCTCCTCTTAATCACTTGTGTGTTTCAGAGATCCGTCTAAAGGAGATGGTGTCGATGGGAGTCGGCAACAAACCGTTTCTGGACATCCAGCCGAGTGATGCAGCCATCAGTGACCGAGCGGTTCACTACATCATGAAGAGCAGAGGTAACCCTTTCACAATAAAGGTGCATCATGCAGATGATGTGGATCATGTGGTGACGGATCTGAGCTGGTGGATTGATAACGATCGGTGTTCAGGTGCCCGAACGCGGGCGTCCATCGCCGTCTCTGTCTTCGACCACTCTAACCCCTTTAATGGAGGAGTGGTGACCTCTGACCTCTCAGCATCAGGGGCTTCATCATCCGGCCTGCTGGGACCGCTCAACCTGCACATGTACAGGTACGACACGCACACGCACACACGCACCCACACATCTTCTAACCGCCTGTCGCCTCCTCCTGCAGTCAGAACCTCTCCCCCTCTCCTGCTGCTGAAGGCTCCTTCATCACCTCCTGCGTTGAGGAGGAGGAGCAGGAGACCAGCAGCCAGCCCTCCATGAGTATGTGCACGCATACACATGCACACACACTAGTTATATCTGTGTTATTACAACGTTTTGTCTCTCAGCCACAGAGAGTTCTGGCTCCTCCTCTCGGTGTCTATCCGGCTCCACCGGCTCGGACAGCGGCTGCGTCTCCTCCCACATGCTGGAGGAGCAGAGCCACGCCCCCAACCTGCCCTCCAACAGCCAGGTGAGTACCTGTGGGTATTCACTGGTTCCTCGTCAAGGACTGGTAGTTATCAAAGGACTAGTAGTCCTCGGCAGTGTAGACCTTTAGTCCTCAGTACATCTTCCGGTCTGTCTCTTTGTCTCCTTCTTGTCTCTACATGTCTCTACCTGTCTGTCCTCAGAAAGCAGTGCTGGGCATCAGTCCTTCCACCATCGTCTGATGACCAGATGGACAGTAAGTGACAACAGTTTGACCTCAGTTTATTGTTTAAACACATTTTAAAAATGAAATTCAGGTGAAGAAGTCGACCTGAATAATTCAGATTGATAGAAATCGAGGTGGAACTATCATTATTGATCAGTAATCTTTCAATAATTACCGTATAGTTCATTTAGAGTTTCTTGACACTGTACTCGTGTTAGAAAAGATGCAAGATGAGTTTCCTCCTAAAACATTCATAATGAACCACCATCAAAGCTGAAGCTCCGCGGCTGGATGGCGAGCGTCTGGTGCTCCGGTGATGCGTCACTACTGGTCCCTCCTGCCCATGCGCTCACCGGTGGGGTCGGGTGCCGTGACAGTGGGGGGTCTAGACGGAACAGACCTGGGCGGCAGATGCTGGCTGTGGGGGACGTGGAGAGTCACCTCTGTGGGGGGGAAGGAGGTGGAGCGTTATCAGTTGGACCTGGTGGGGCGTACCTCTACGCACCGCCTTGGCTCTGGAACCACACTCCTGGATAGGGGATGTGGCCGGGTTAGGGGGAGTGGCCGAGTTACGGGGGTGTGGCCGGGTTAGGGGGTGTGGCCGGGTTAGGGGGAGTGGCCGGGTTGGGGGGTGTGGCCGGGTTGGGGAGTGTGTCTGGGTTAGGGGGTGTGGCCGGGTTAGGGGGAGTGTCCGGGTTAGGGGGTGTGTCCGGGTTAGGGGTGTGTCCGGGTTAGGGGGAGTGGCCGGGTTAGGGGGTGTGGCCGGGTTAGGGGAGTGTGGCCGGGTTAGGGGGTGTGGCCGGGTTGGGGAGTGTGGCCGGGTTAGGGGTGGCCGGGTTAGGGGGTGTGGCCGGGTTGGGGAGTGGCCGGGTTAGGGGGTGTGTCCGGGTTGGGGGAGTGGCCGGGTTAGGGGGTGTGGCCGGGTTAGGGGGAGTGTGGGATCGCCTGCCACCACCCAACCCCTAATACACGTAATATTCACAAAGTTCCATTAATGATATTCGTCTCTCTGTGTCTCTGTGCAGGTTGTTCTTCCAGTCCTCACATGTTCCGGATGTTTGTGTCAGATGTGATGTTCATATGTGCAGGACTTATGGACTCATGTTAGTCTGTTAGAGATGTTAGATGTTCTGTAGCTGCTGTTAGTTTGTTGTGCTGATCCAGGTCCAGCTGGACTCACTGAACTTGTGTGTAAAAAATGTTTTTTGGGGTCTTTTCTTACTTCAATAATAAACTTTATCTTCAGAACTCTTTTGTGTTTCTCTACTATCACCTTCTCATCTTCTCCTACTTCCTCTCTTCCAGGTCCTCCTTTATCTCTATCACACAGAACCAGAAGAACGTGAATATTTTATTATTTTCATTGATATCAAGGAGAACATTTCTTCCTTTTGTATTCAAGCATTCTTTGGGGGCTTCGTGTCCCCACCAACATACAGCAGTTAATGGATCGGTCGGCCGTAGCATGCAAACCCTGTTACGCCCTTGTTTGTATCAATCATTTGTTGATGTTTCTCATTTTGTAATTTTAAGAAACTATTTTCTTACCAAACTTGTTTTGGTACTTTCCATGAAAAAATATTACTTTTAACTTAAAAACCATAATAAAACCGTTTATATTATACGTTAATTATGTACTTTTAATGAGACACTATAATATGAAGGTTTTTAAACATGTTGGTTGTTACCGCCCAAACCCTCTAAGTAGTTCACACACACACACACGCTTGTCCATGGAAGCCGATGATGGCGTCCACGTGCCTTTCACTGGTGGCTGTGTGGTCCTACCGTCCTGAGTCCACAGGTCTTGTAGCAGGCGGGACGTGTGTTTGTCATACTGGTGTTACTGGTATATACTAGGTACATACTGGTTGTGGTTCTTTCCCGTCTCCTTGCTGTCCCGCTCCAGTGCTTTGGTCCCGTCTTGGCACATCTGACGCCCGGCGTTATGGTCAGAAGCCCTCAGAGTCTCCAGGTCTGTGGCCAGTCCTGTATGGCACAGAGTTTGGCCTCCTGGGGTTCCACCAGGACCCACCCTAAATAGTTGGTCTCACTAAAGGCCAACTAACATTTCCTTGGGTTCTCCATCAGCACTACGGGTTTTTCGGCGATCGTCATCGAGCTAAAAGCTAAAATGTCAACTAACGGTGGCGGAAAATCTAACGTGCTACTGTGAGTGCGCAGTGATACGGAACGCTCGGGTCCATGTGAACAGGTTCTGTACATCATCGCCCAATAATGCCCCCCGTGACTCAACCAATCAGAACGCTGGACTCCATCCACCCGTATTATAATCACCACTATGTTACTGATCTTCATCTCCACAACAGGAGGAGGGTCCATCAACCTCCACATCGCAGCATCAACTGCCAGAGATTCATCACGTTCTAACGTGTGATTTTAATGTCATGATGTTACGTTTCCCAGTTACCTGCAAAGGACCGTTATAGATTACATTCAAAAAGTGACCTGGAAATGGTGTTGTTGGACCCCCAGATACAGAGACTGATCTGGAAAGTGAAATCCTAAAATACTAAAAACGCTGGAGGTGGGTGGTCATTCCTTTTCTTTGGGTGAAGTTCCCGTTTATTATTCTTTATAAAACAACTGCATCTACATTTGGTTCGTGATCTCGCTGTGCGTTTTTGGTAGTGGTGAGAACCGTGCGATGTCCCCGTCACACACCAGTGCCCCAACGCCCCCCAACGCCCCCAAAAACTCAAAATTCTTATTAAATGAAAAATCCAAGAGACAAACCAAAAGTGTCATTTGAATAAAACCATTTAAGACTTTGCATATTTTAGATACTTTGATTCATATAAAAATAAGAATTCAAACATTTTGATAAAACAACTTATGAAAAAAAAAAAAAATCAACTCTTCATGTTAAAGAAACAAATACAGAAAGGTATCAATAACTTCAGTGAGACAGATTGAACACTCAGTTTTACAGGAGACCCTGAACGGAGCATTTTGGATTCTAAGATTCAATGATTTTATCTTTGACTTCTTAAGATTTATTGAGAAATCACAGTTTGAACGGTTGAAAAGAATTTATGGACCCTTTAGTTTTTTTTTTATATTGACACAATTAGAGAACGAAATAAAACAATACTATGAAAACTTTGGTCCAAAATAAATTAAAACACTATAATCCGGACTTTTTCTGTTTTATATCAAGAATGATTTGTTTAAATGTGTCAATACGAGTGTCTCTAAATATACACAATAAGTATATATTATTTATACATATATATCAGTAACAATCAGCTCCGTAGATTCAAACATGAAATACTGTCACTAAAAGGTTTTAGTATTAAAACATTTAAAGAGATTATATGAATATGAAAACTGAGGCATCATGTGATCTTCATCATCGTCTTCATCACAATGAAGAGGAAAAACAGAAGAAGAAGAAACAAGTCTTTGTCTGGTTCTACAGGTGTATTCTGCAGCAGGATGAGGGGGAGGAGCCAGAGGAGGGAGGGCGGAGCTACAGCAGTGAACACCTGAAGGTTTTCTTGGAGCGACACTCTGTGATCTTCACCGAGCTTCCCGCCGCTGACGGGCCGACGTCGCTCTGCAGGAACAGAGGAGCTGCAACAGATCTATTGACCCCCATGATGCGCTTTACCTTCTAGACTTTAAAAGATATTTTACTATAACGTTGATTAAGAACGTTTCATAAAAATTGACCGCTTTGTTTTAAGTACTTTTCATAAAAAAATCTACCAAAAGGAACCTTTCTGTATTTTATGTCATAAAAGGTCAGAATCTTATTTTCCGTGTTATTGGTTCTCAGACTTATTGTCTCGTAAAAAGCTTCCATGTCTCTCACATGTCTGTCTCTACTCACCATCTTCCTGTTCAGTCGAGTCATGATGTCTCTGCCCAGCGTGAGGAAGCCCTGTAGATCAAATCAGATTATTGATGATCAGATTATTAATCGATAATTAATTCGATCCAAGATGGCGCAGACGATGGCGCCACGGTGCGCTTGGTTTTTGGTTCTTTTTGTTGTTAATTGTGTTGCGATTCCCGGAGCTCTTTCACCAGATGAGCTCATGAACATCCGAGGAGCATCTCCAGCGGAGTGACCTCCAACTTTTCTTCTTCCTTCTGTGGAATTACTGGACATTCTAGTCAAAGGTGCGCGGACCTTTCATCCCGCGGTGAGACGCCGTAGGTGAGGAAAACGAACTCTGCCAGCGAGGTTCCTGCACAGCGCCGCCGGGCGTCTTTCTACATCCTCCGTTTCGTGCTTCACAGAGACGTGGCTCTGCCGATCGATACCGGACTCCAGCTGCTCAGCTGATTCCTGATGGTCCATCTGATTCCTGATGGTCCATCTGATTCCTGATGGTCCATCTGATTCCTAATGGTCCATCTGATTCCTGATGGTCCGTCTGATTCCTGATGGTCTATCTGATTCCTAATGGTCCATCTGATTCCTGATGGTCCATCTGATTCCTGATGGTCCATCTGATTCCTAATGGTCCATCATCTGATGGTCCATCTGATCTGATTCCTAATGGTCCATCTGATTCCTGATGATCCATCTGATTCCTAATGGTCCATCTGATCTGATTCCTAATGGTCCATCTGATCTGATTCCTAATGGTCCATCTGATTCCTGATGATCCATCTGATTCCTAATGGTCCATCTGATTCCTGATGGTCCATCTGATTCCTAATGGTCCATCTGATTCCCGATGGTCCATCTGATTCCTGATGGTCCGTCTGATTCCAGATGGTCCGTCTGATTCCCGATGGTCCATCTGATTCCTGCATACAGGCAGAAACTAAAGCTCTGCAAACCTGTGGTGAGGGACTCCAAGAAGTGGACCAGTGAGGCGCTGGAGGATCTTCGGGCTTTGACTGCACAGACTGGGATGTTTTCAGCTACTGACAGTCTGGATGAGTCCACAGAGGCTGTAACTTCCTACATCGGCTTCTGTGAGGACAGCTGTGTACCATCATGCACCAGGGTGAGTTACAACAACGACAAACCTGGTTCACAGCGGAACTCAGAACACTACGTCTGCAGAAGGATCAGGCATTTAGGAGCGGGGACAAAGACTTGTACACAGAGGCAGAATACAGGTTTATAAGGCGGTGAGATGCTGAACGACTCTGAGAAACTCCAACAACAGTTCTCAGCAAGTGACTCTGCTTCGGTTTGGAGACAAACACCTCACCAACTACAAGCCACAACCCCCCCCTCCATGAAAGACCTCCGCCTGCAGACGAGCTGAACGAGTTCTACTGCACATTTGATGGTCTATGTCCTGATCCATCCTTACTGCTGCACTTTATTCCTTTATTTTTAAACTAACCCATAGCAGTATATCTTATTTGCACTGTCCATTGTCGTACTGTCTGACATATTATGGCAATAAATGTTTCCTGATTATCGATGATCAGATTATTATCTAGAGAATCACATGGTTGACATGAAGACGCGTTGATGTTGTTTACATGTTTACATGTATTAGTCGTGACTCACTTCTTCCACGTTGATGCTCGACTTCGCGCTCGTTTCCAAGAACTTGATCCCGTAATCGATCGCCAGCTGATCAATGAGACAAAAGGTCAACAAGAGGTCGTGTTCAAGTTCACTAAATAAACATTTAGAATTCTTTTTCATAATAAAGGATCATATTTGATCTTACACATATTAATGCATAATACTGGAATGCAATAATTAATAAAGTCTCAAATACATAATAACAACAATAACTGAATAATCATTCTTTCACGTCAAAATAAATAAATACATAATAAAATATTAAAACGAATGATAACATTATTATTAACAATAATTATGAAGTAATAATGAAATAATATAGTCATCCGAATAATAATACAGATATATAGTTAATAGAATTAGGAATTTGTTGTGGAGACTGAATAATATTCACATGTGAATGATAATAAATCAACCTGAACGGACCTTCTCTCCTCTCTCCTTGGACACTTGTCTCCTGTCCTTCATGTCACATTTGTTTCCCAGGATCATTCTCTCCACGTCTGAAGACGCATGCTGACAACAAACATGGAGGTCGTTACTGTCAAGGTCACATGACATGTGACCCCATGTCACATGTCACATGGAGGACTACATTCTTTTATTTCACACAACAGGAAAAGGAGATCAGAGATCAACTCGGCTCCGCCCACCGACCAATCAGAGCTCGGTTCATGGGGTCATGTGATTCATTAACAGCTGTTCTTCATTAACTGACTTTAACATCTTCATCTTTAAATCTGTTTGTAAAATGTTCTGCTCAGGAGGTCGATTGGTCGGATGCTGGTAACCCCGCCCCCCTGATGTGATCACGCAAACCTTTTTACCCAATCGAAGCTCAGGAAGCAACCAAATGTGTTTTTTCTGATTGGTTGAGCGTCGCAGGCAGCATGTGGCGGCTCCCTCACAGCAGGTCTTAGATTTACACTGTAGCTCACAACGTAATAAGAAATGTAAGCCGGTAAAGATCAGAGTACAAGTGTGTGTGACTACAGTGACGCGTCCTGATGTCATGTGACCTCAGGGTATCATGTGAGGTGGTCACATACCTCCTCGATGTTGCGTATCCAGTTCCTGATGTTATCGAAGGACTTCTCGTTGGTGATGTCGTACACCAGCATGATGCCCTGGAGGGAAAAGGAGAGAGGAAGTGACATCAGCACAGGAAGTGATACAAAGCTCACAATACGCAGGTGAACAAACACACAGGGAAGGTGAATATTGATCAGATGTTCTGAGGATCAGGATGTTGATTTATGTTTGAATAGATTGTTACACATATAGACTCCTTCTCCAGGAACCATCACCTTATCGTGGTGGGGAGGGTTGTGTTGTCTGGAGCCTGGCGCTCCTGGTAGGGGAACCCTTGGCAAGGTGGTCTCAGGCGAGGGGCCAGACTAAGAATGGTTCAAAAGGAGCCAGGCCCAGATGGAGGGCTCAACAGCGAGTGTCGAAGGAGTGACGCGGCACCCCTGATCTCTCCTTCCCATGTGCTCACCACCTGAGGGGGCCGGGTGCACAAGGGTGGTAGTGACAGTAGGGGGTCTAGACGAGCCTGACCTGGGCGGCAGATGCTGGCTCTGGGGACGGGGAACGTCACCTCTCTGGGGGAAGGATCCGGTGGGGCCTCTACGCACAGCCTCGGCTCTGGAACTATAGTCCTGGATGGAAGATGGAAGACTAACAAATTGTAGCACTTAAATTGTACTTGTAACGTCACTCATCTATAGCAAATTGTAAATTGGCTTATTTGAGGAAATTGCACTTTTACCCTATGGTTGAATGCACTTACTGTACGTCGCTTTGGATAAAAGCGTCAGCTAAATGACATGTAATGTAATGTAATGTAAAAGATGGACTCGATTCTACTCTGGAGCAACTAGTCCCCGGCTGAGTGCTGCTGCATTGGAGTTTTTATCCCGGTGGACAAAAGGCTCGCCTGCCTACGCCTTCGGGTGGTGGGGGGGAAACTCTGACTGTTGTCTGTGCGTATGCACCAAACAGCAGCCCGGAGTATTCGGCCTTTCTAGAGACCCTGAATGGGGTCCTGCATGGGGCTCCAGTAGGGGACTCTGTAGTCCTACTGCAGCACGTGGCCGACGATAGAGACAACTGGAGAGGCGTGATTGGCGGCACTGGAGTGTACCGACAGGCTCGAAGGGCGGCAGCCTCTGCCGTGATGGAGGCAAAGCAGAGAGCGTATAAGGAGTTCGGGGTAACTATGGAGAAGGACTTTCGGTCGGCACCAACGTGCTTCTGGAAGACCATCCGGCACCTCAGGAGGGGAAACGGGGAACCATCCAAGCTGTGTACAGTAAGGATGGGACCATGTTGACTGCGACTGAGGAGGTTATCGGGCGGTGGAAAGAACACTTAGAGGAACTCCTGAATCCAACTACTACGCCCTCTTTGGTGGAGGTGGAGCTGGAGGCGGAGGAGGGATCATCGTCAATTCGCCTGGTGGAGGTCGCTGAGGTAGTCAAACAACATGGCAGTGGCAAAGCCCCGGGGAGTGATGAGATCCGTCCGGAGATGCTGAAAGCAGTGGGTGTTGGGGGGCTGTCTATGGATCACACGTGTCTGTGACATTGACAAAAGGGCAGAAAGGGGTTCTGGTATCTCTCCTCAGAGGGACCGAAGAGTGTGTGCCAATTACGGGGGTATCACACTACTCCTCCCTGGTAAAGTCCACTCCAGGGTGCTGGAAAGGATCAAACCAAGGACTGGAGAGGAACAAGGCGGTTTTTGTCCAGATGAGCTCTTTCCTCTCCAAGGATCATGGAGGAGGCCTGGGAGCTCATCCAGTCTACATGTATTTTGTGGACCTGGACAAGGCGTATGAGCGGGTCCCCCTGTGACCATGATGTGGTCTTGATCTTCTTGTGGACTTGATGGCATCTCCCCCAGGTGTCTTTGGTTGTCCCTCACAGGTGAATCAAGCAGGCAATCAGGAGCCTCTTTAAACCCTCCATATGGACCACCATCTGTGAGGGATGTTTCCAATACCTTGTTGAAAGTATAACACTAATAATTAAGGCCGTTCTGAAGAAGGAAGGGGTCCAACCTTCTACTAGCAAGGTGGACCTGATGAAGTGGCCTGTGAGTGTGTGGCACTCGCACCATCGTAACAAAAAGAGAGCTGAGCCGGAAGGCAAAGCCCTCGATGTACCGGTCAATCTCTGTTCCTCCCCTCACCTAAGGTCATGAAGGACGGGTCATGTGACGAATAAATATACTGTATGTAGCGTAAACATTTTATATAAGTCATGTGACCAGGGGAGGAGTCATGACTTAAGCCAGTGGTTCTCAAAATGGGGTCTTACAACGTGACAGGAAACATTTGGGAACCACTGACTTGACCGATGTTTGAGATGTGATTGACAGATTCACTAGCCAATAGCAGAGCAAGAGGGGGTGGGAGGACTTACCATGGCTCCTCTGTAGTAGGCTGTTGTTATGGTCCTGAACCTCTCTTGGCCCGCTGTGTCCCTGCAGGTGATAGTATTGATCAGCATGTATTGATCCTCTCTGATAGTATTGATCGGTATTGAGATAGTCATTGATCAGCTGATGACTGATAGTCATTGATCAGCATGTACTGATCCTCTCTGATAGTATTGATCAGCATGTATTGATCCTCTCTGATAGTATTGATCAGCATGTATTGATCCTCTCTGATAGTATTGATCAGCATGTACTGATCCTCTCTGATAGTCATGATCAGCATGTACTGATCCTCTCTGATAGTATTGATCAGCATGTATTGATCCTCTCTGATAGTCATTGATCAGCATGTACTGATCCTCTCTGATAGTCATTGATCAGCATGTACTGATCCTCTCTGATAGTATTGATCAGCATGTATTGATCCTCTCTGATAGTATTGATCAGCATGTACTGATCCTCTCTGATAGTCATTGATCAGCATGTATTGATCCTCTCTGATAGTCATTGATCAGCATGTATTGATCCTCTCTGATTGTCATTGATCAGCATGTACTGATCCTCTCTGATAGTCATTGATCAGCATGTATTGATCCTCTCTGATAGTCATTGATCAGCATGTATTGATCCTCTCTGATAGTCATTGATCAGCATGTATTGATCCTCTCTGATAGTATTGATCAGCATGTACTGATCCTCTCTGATAGTCATTGATCAGCATGTACTGATCCTCTGATAGTCTGATCAGCATGTCTGATAGTCATTGATCAGCATGTATTGATCCTCTCTGATAGTCATTGATCAGCATGTACTGATCCTCTCTGATTGTCATTGATCAGCATGTATTGATCCTCTCTGATAGTCATTGATCAGCATGTATTGATCCTCTCTGATAGTCATTGATCAGCATGTATTGATCCTCTCTGATAGTCATTGATCAGCATGTACTGATCCTCTCTGATAGTCATTGCATCTGATCCTCTCTGATAGATCATGTATTGATCCTCTCTGATAGTCATTGATCAGCATGTACTGATCCTCTCTGATAGTCATTGATCAGCATGTACTGATCCTCTCTGATAGTCATTGATCAGCATGTATTGATCCTCTCTGATAGTCATTGATCAAGCTGTTTTGGATCAAACTCACCAGATCTGAAGCTTGATTTTCTTTCCGTCCAGTTCAATAGTTCTGATTTTGAAGTCGATTCCTTGAACACAACAAAGAAACAAGTGAAATATTGTGACCTCACGTGTGCATGATGAAAAACATTGTTATCGTCATCATGACAGAAAACACTGATGTTACCATGGCAACCGGGAGTAATGCCACTCGGACATGACGCAAAGCATGCTGGGTAATTAACTGATCTGATGGAAATATCAATATAGAGATCATTTCATTTTAGTGCGCTGTAGCTGCTGGCTGACTGGGTGTTTTCCTGACAGGAAGTTGGGATATTTTAAACAAACGTTGCTTCCTGCCTCTGAAGAAGCTCCGGATACAGAGTGTCAAAGTGTGACAGCTGTTTCCTGCGCTCCTCCCCCACTACCAGCAAAGAATACAGCATGAGATGCTGCATGGATGTAAAGCGATGAAAGTCAGATTCATGTTGGGTTCAGCTGATCAACTGAAGAGTGATCAGAACTCATTCTGGAATCAGGAAGTGAAACAGTCTCTGGTTGTCACGGAAACATGGAGCAGAGCAGGTCAATGACCTCCTCCTCCTTATCCTGCTGTATTCATGTGTTACTGTGTATCCGTAGATATTATTCCATTCAACTGTGTATTATACTGAACTGTATACAAGTATCATTGTGTTCCTATAAATGCGTCTTATGTCACCATAAAGCATCCGGAATAATTACTTTCACATTGCTGACATTCAAGCTGAGAGAACGCGCGCGCCAGCTGACCACAGAGCGTCCTCTGTCCGTCCAAAGCAGCAAAGCATTGTGGGAGCTCATTTAACATATATGCAGTTACACTGAGGAGGAAGAGGGGGAGCAGAGGTCACCGGACCTACGGCTCAGTACGGTTCAGACCAGAACACAGAAAACCCGTCTGTGTGTGTGACACCGTGACCTTTGACCTGCTCACGGCTCCGTTATACTCTCTGAAATACTTCATAATACACACTTTCATCTCATGAAGTCACAGACTTATACACACAATCACTGCAGTGAAAGTACTAATACCACACAGAAAATACCCCTCTGAAAGTACTAATACCACACGGTAAATACCCCTCTGAAAGTACTAATACCACACAGTAAATGCCCTCTGAGAGAAAGTACTAATCTGAAAGTACTAATACCACACAGTAAATACCCCTCTGAAAGTACTATACCACACAGTAAACCCTCTGAAAGTACTAATACCACACGGTAAATACCCACTCTGAAAGTACTATACCACACAGTAAATACCCCTCTGAAAGTACTAATACACACAGTAAATACCCCTCTGAAAGTACTAATACCACACACCCCTCTGAAAGTACTAATACCACACAGTAAATACCCCTCTGAAAGTACTAATACCACACAGGTAAATACCCCTCTGAAAGTACTAATACCACACAGTAAATACCCCTCTGAAAGTACTAATACCACACAGTAAATACCCCTCTGAAAGTACTAATACCACACAGTAAATACCCCTGAAGTCTGAAAGTACTAATACCCACAGTAAATACCCTCTGAAAGTACTAATACCACACAGTAAATACCCCCTCTGAAAGTACTAATGCCACACAGTAAATACCTCTCTGAAGGTACTATTGCCACACAGTAAATACCCTACTAATACCACACGGTAAATGCCCCTCTGAAGTACTACCAACTGCAATACCCTCTGAAGTCATTGCCACTCTGTAACTGATCATTAGGAGGGTCAAGGGTCACCAGCGACTCACCGATGGTGGAGATGAAGGTGGTGTTGAAGGCGTC
>BMAF01002328.1:0-13138 GCA_014132575.2 Gasterosteus nipponicus
TCAGAAGTACTTCTATATTACAGGTCAGTTTAGGACAGCAGTGACCTTTGACCTCCAGTAGGAGGCGCTTCATCCCCACAGAGATGATTCCCTGTATTTGACACATGTGGAGCTGAGCAGAGACAGAGTGAACATGCGCGCTGAGCATTGTGGGTAACAGGCGTCTCACCGGGATCCCTTCTGGGAGTCAGGAGTTTCTGTTGGTGTCCAAACTGCTGGAGGTGGAGACTACAGACGACAAGAGAAGATGTGGAACACACTGCGAGGGGCTAAGTGGTGTAATGACAACAAGTACAATCTACAACTGAGGGGATTTATTTTGTACTTTCTACTCTGACTTTCCTCATTTATAATGATTTACTGTCAAATTTGCTTCAGTGACAATTTCATATTTTACGAATAAATGAATAAATGTCGTCTGAGGGCCGTACTCTGACGAGGCCGCCGCGCTTCAGTCGGGCGCTGTTGGCCCCCTCTGCAGGCTGCAGGCCTGGAGGATGATGTCATCAGACGAGGACAGCGGACTGGCTGAGGCGAGTACTTCTTCTCTTCTTCTCCCCACTGAGTGGCTGCCAGGGTGCGCAGGAAGGGGTTTTCTGTGGAGAGGAGGACCAGGTGAGACAGAACAACATGGCCGACACCCTCAGGGACGTCACCTTCACCTTCATCATCATCATTCATTTGATTAATGAAAGATTCCTGTCAATGTGTCTTCATGTTCAGACTCAAACCAGAAGCACTGTCATTTGTTGTTTATTCTATATTTTATGAAGTGTGGATCCATCCGCCGCTGAAAATAGTCCCCAAAATCTCCATTTTCTGCAGTTAGATTAAACCTAAAAACTAGAGGATAACTTTTAACATTTTAAAGACTACCGTCTTTGAGGGAAACCAATGGAACGCAGACGGGAAGGTGGACGTGTTGACGGACGGACCAACAGTTTGATGAGTCATGACGGACATGAAGAATCACACTTTACAGCTTAATTTCTTCTTCTTCAAAACCACATTCAGGAAGATTAAACACCAGAGGTTAGACCGCACCCGTCAATCAGGAACTAAGATGAGCCCACACACACACACACACACCCTCCCCTGCTCCCAGCATGCAGCGGGGCAGCAGCTTTACTTACTCAAGCTTCCTGAGAACCGGCTTGTCTGGATTTACATTAGAGTCATCGGAGCTGCAGACACACCCGAAGACGACACACACACCCAAAAGAGACACCGGCCACACACAATGAGTGACACACACATACGTTTGATACAGATTCACAATGAGATCACCGGGATGAAACATTTTAGTAGAAGTTTGGATTTGTGGTACAAACATGTTAACTTTGATTTAAGTTTGTATAAGTTTAAATGTCACTGTATTAGTTATTCCTTTCATCCTGTGAGAAGTGACACCGACACGCCGCTCAAAAATGACCTTAAAATGAAGCAATAAAGTTGTACTTTGTCGTCATATAGTTAGTTGGAGGGCGTTGTTAGGCAACCCTTATTGCTTTTATGAGAAACCATCAAAGAGCTATTAAATAATCATTAAAAGGGCCGAAAATAACCGTTAAGGAACCGTTAAGGGAAGGAACCAATGGAGGAAGATGTATGAAGAGGAAGAAGAAAATACGAAGGGGAAAAAGAAATGAGAAGAAGGAAGAGGAGGAGGAAGGAGGAAGGAAGAGGAAGCACAAAGAGGAAGGAGGACGAGGAAGGAACAAGAGGAAGAGGAGGCGTGTACTTACCAGAAAAGGGAGTCAGCCTCCCAAGAGCTGAGGGAGGAAGGAAGGAGGGAAGAAGGAGAGAATCGATAGAAGAGCCAGAATTTAGAGGAAATCTTTGTCATATACGTTATGATGGATGGATTATTAGTACCGTTTGGATTATTCCAACCAAAAACAAACCGGAGAAGATCCAGAAATGTTTTCGATTTTTAATTATTTATTTTATTTCAAATCTCTCCTCTCCTCTTTTTCTGCTTCTGTCTCTGCTGCCAAAAGCTCTTTCTACCAATCCAGAATCCAATCTTCATTTTCTGACCCCAAAAAACTATTTTCTATCTTCTCCAACCTCCTCAAACCCCCTAGTCCTCCCCCCTCCCCCTCCTCCCTTCTTCCAGGAGACTTTGTCAACTACTTTACCAAGAAAATAGCATGACATCTTTCTCAAACCCACCTCCTACTTCTTGCGTCCCACTGACTTCACCTCTATCGCCCTCACTTCCCTCCTTCACCCCCTGTCTCCTAACCAAGTTCTTACCCTAGTAACCTCTGCCCGTCCGACTACCTGCCCTCTTGACCCCATTCCATCACATCTTCTACAATCTATCGCTCCTGACCTTCTTCCTTTCCTCACCTGTCTCATCAACAACGCTCTGATATCTGGATGTTTTCCCAATTCTCTGAAGGAGAAGAGTCAACCCTCTCCTGAAGAAACCCACCCTCAACCCTTCTGAAGAACACAACTACAGACCGGTCTCTCTTCTTCCCTTTCTGTCCAAAACTCTTGAACGTGTGATCTTTAACCAACTCTCCTCCTATCTCCACCATAACAACCTCCTTGACCCCCACCAGTCAGGCTTCAAGACCGTTCCACAGCGACTGCTCTCCTTGCTGTCTCAGAGCAACTCCACACTGCTAGAGCTCCTCTCTCTCCTCTGTCCTCGTCCTTCTGGACCTCTCTGCTGCATTTGACACAGTCAACCAGCAGATCCTTATCTCCTCCCTTCAGGAACTTGGTGTCACAGGCTCTGCTCTCTCCCTTCTCTCGTCCTACCTCGACGGCCGCACCTACCAGGTAACCTGGAGAGGATCTGTGTCAGAACCTTGTCCTCTTACTACTGGAGTTCCTCAGGTTCCGTCCTGGGTCCCCTCCTCTTCTCACTCTACACCAACTCTCTCGGTGCTGTCATTCGCTCGCATGGCTTCTCCTACCACAGCGATGCTGATGACACCCAACTCATTCTCTCCTTCCCTTCCTCTTCTCACTCAGAAGGCTGCTCAGGTACTGATTCAGGCTCTTGTCGTCTCCCTCCTGGACTACTGTAACTCCCTCCTGCAGGTCTCCTGCTACCGCCATTCGACCTCTGCAGCTCATCCAGAATGCAGCAGCTCCACTGGTCTTTAACCTTCCTAAGTTCTCCCCTCACCCTCCACTCCTCCGCCTTCTTCACTGGTACCGGTGGCTCATCCAGTTCTAAACATGGTGCTCAGGTACCATGTTGTGAATGGATGGGGTCCAGCTTCCATCCAGGACCTGGTCCAACCCGACATCCCGACCCGCACCTCCGCTCTGCATGTGATAAACTGCTTGTTCCTCCTCACTGAGAGCAAAACACTCCACTAGATCTCCACTCTTTGCTGTCCTGCTCCTAAATGGTGGAAGGAGGTCTCTGAAGACACCAGGACCACAGAGAGCCTTCACATCTTCAGACTAAAGACACACCTCTTCACACTCTACCTCCACTAACACACACTCTTGTTCTTCTGAGTTTGTATCTTTATGGTTGAAATGTTCTTATTGTAAGTCGCTTTGGATAAAAGCGTCAGATAAATGACGTGTGATGTGATGATTAAACCAGAAATAATCAAGAAGTCCTTCAGAAATGGTTCATTAGTAATAATAATCCACAGGAAGAAACTAGTTATTCATCAGTGAAAACTGGAAACCCCCTGGTACCCCCCCCCAACACACACACACACACACACACACACACACACACCCACACACACACACACACACACACACACACACACACACACACACACACACCTGATGGTGAGGGGCTGCTGGTTCAACTGGGAGCTCTTCTCCTGCTCTGGGAGGTCTGAGGAGGAGCTGCTGCAACATATAAATTATATAGAAAATGAGAAAAGGAGTCTCAAAAATAATAATAATTTGAAAAAAACGCATTAATGTGAGAAAAAATAATTGTTGCCGTTTAAATGCCATTAAATTCGTTAACGAGCACTAGAGTGTGTGTGTGTGTATTACACACACACACACACACACACACACACACACACACACACACACTAGTTTGGGGTGATTTAGAAATGTCCTTATTTAAGCACTGATTGAGATTCAAATCAAGATAACATAACAATTAATTACAATACACTAATTACTATTCTAATTACTATTCTAGGTGGAAGTGTCTGTTTTAATGAAATATCTACATTAGGTGTGTAAAGGCCCATTTCCAGCAACTACAAACGGGCTCTGACCAGAGCAGAAGGGACGTGTGAGGCCCCGGGGGACAACGCAGCAAGAAGACAAGTACAGAGTCTCTAGTCTGAGAAACAGACGTCTCACAGGTCCTCAACTGGCAGCTTCTTCAAATGGTCCCGCAAAACGCCAACGTCTACAGTGAAGAGGCTCCGGGATGCTGAGTGGCAAAGAAAACGCCATATCGGAGACGATATGTGCAAAAAAGACACAGATGAAGATTGGACAGATGTTTGGATCACACAGAAGAGGTGAAAAGATGCTGGAAGAGTCCTGACGCCGTCTGTCAAGCATGCTGGAGGTGATGTGATGGAGCTGCATTGTGCTGGTAAAGTGGGAGGTTTTAAATAAGGAAGGCCATCCCTCGCCATGCTGTACCCTGTGGACAGCGCTTGATTGGAGCCAATTTCCTCCTGGAACAGGACAATGCAGGCAGAAGAAGCAGCAGACGGCTGGTGTGCTGTGATGGAGAGACCAGCGCAGCCACCACATCTCAACCCCGTGAGCCGGGAGCAGCTTGGCCGTGTGCTACGCAGCGTTTCCCCCAGGCTCACAACTTCAGGGGGGGCGCCCCGTTATAACGGTGGGGAAACAGTGGTACGCAAGAAGTGCCAAACAAGCCAATCCAACCTGTGGGAGGTGCTTCAGGAAGCGTTCGGTGACATTTCTACAGCTAGAATGTCAAAGGTCTGCAATGCTGCAAATGGAGATTTCTTTGACAAAAGCTTGAAGAAAAAAATTAATAATTCAAATAAGAATCATTAATTCTATCCTTGTCATTGTCTTGACTATGTTTTCTATTCACTTTGCAACTCATTTAATAAATAAAAGTGAGTTTTCATGGAAAACACAAAATTGTCTGGGTGACCCCAAACTTTTGTACGGTAGTAATTATATATATATATATATATATATATATATATATGTTTCTATCCCAGCAGGTCTCAGGTCAGTCTCTCTCTTACAGACCTGCAGGGGGCCGAAGGCTCCTCACTGACGGAGCTGGTCTTGGAGAAGAGCCTGGACCTTCTGCTCAGCCCCAGAGAGGACATGTGGTGGCTGAGGAAGGAGCGACTCCTAGTCGGGGAGCCCCGCAGAGGGAGGGGAAGGTATGGAGGGGAGGAAAGGAGGAAGCAAGAAGGGAGTGAGAGAGAGAAAAGAAGGAGAAAGGGAAGGGGGGACAAAAGACAGGAAAGACAAAGTCACCAAATGAAGAGGAAAACCAGAGTAGAACCAGAAGAGAACCGCAGGAGAACCAGATGAAGAGAGAAAAACCTTAAACTGTTTCATATGTCAATCCTTTCTATTATTGATTCCTACATTTTGTGATCTATAAAACATCTGCATAATTGTTACGCTTGTCAATAACGGTACACGTGATTCTGCTTAACAAGGAGGAGGACATTTGTCTCAATGTGGAGACACGAGGAGACACACACAAGGCAGATGAGGAGACGTGAAGACAGAAAAACGTTTCTGTGCCTCATCAGATCTGTGCCTGGATACGACTCTGAGGTCTACGGATAGTCCTTGGACTTCATGGCTTGGTTTGTGCTCTATGGGACCTGATAGAAGGCCTGTGCCTTTCTACATTATGTCCAATCAACTGAATATAGCAGGACGGACAATCGGGTTTTAGAAACATCTCAAGGATGATCAAAGCAAAGGTTGTCAATACATTATATCGTGTTATATGTTGAATTTTGAGGAACAAAATGAATTGAATCCATTTTGGAATGAGGCTGTAATATAACAAGTGGAAAAAGTAAAGTGCTTTCCAGGTGCACTGTACCTGCAGTAGATTCATATACCTGCAGGGTTCACCTACCTGCAGTAGATTCATCTACCTGCAGGGTGTATCTACCTGCAGGGTTCACCTACCTGCAGTAGATTCATCTACCTGCAGGGTGTATCTACCTGCAGGGTTCATCTACCTGCAGGGTGTATCTACCTGCAGGGTTCACCTACCTGCAGTAGATTCATCTACCTGCAGGGTGTATCTACCTGCAGGGTTCATCTACCTGCAGGGTGTATCTACCTGCAGGGTTCATCTACCTGCAGTAGATTCAGGGGTTCATCTACCTGCAGGGTGTATCTACCTGCAGGGTTCATCTACCTGCAGTAGATTCATCTACCTGCAGGGTGTATCTACCTGCAGTAGATTCATCTACCTGCAGTAGATTCATCTACCTGCAGGCTGTATCTACCTGCAGTGTATCTACCTGCAGTAGATTCATCTACCTGCAGGGTGTATCTACCTGCAGTAGATTCATCTACCTGCAGGGTGTATCTACCTGCAGGGTGTATCTACCTGCAGTAGATTCATCTACCTGCAGGGTGTATCTACCTGCAGGGTTCACCTACCTGCAGGCTGTATCTACCTGCAGGGTTCACCTACCTGCAGTAGATTCAGGGGTTCATCTACCTGCAGTAGATTCAGGGGTTCATCTACCTGCAGTAGATTCAGGGGTTCATCTACCTGCAGTAGATTCAGGGGTTCATCTACCTGCAGGGTTCATCTACCTGCAGGGTTCATGTACTATACTTTCTATTAGAGTTTCACGCATTGTAGAGCGTCAATATTGTGTAACATTGAAAATCTTTGTTTTTAGGTTTATTTTTTGAACACAGGCCTCTCGGCCTACAGATGCCAAATTGCAGATATGTTTTTATTAATGACGCAGGGACGCGTGAGGAGACACGATCTCAGCCAATGGTTGAGGGAACTTACGCGCTGGTCGGGGATCCGGATTCCTGCCCCACGGTGACAGCGCCGTTGGGGGGTGTGCGGGGGGGCAGCGGAGACCCTCTGTGGGATCCGGACGGACTTGAGGCGGGGCTTCCAGGGTCAGAGGTCAGCGGGGACGATGACCTGCTGCCTTCTAACGCCCCCGTGGGGCTGGGGGAGGAGACGGCAGGGGATGGGGTTGGGAGGAAGGCGGGGGGAGTGGGGGAGGTGGAGGGGGAAGAGCCAGCCGAGGACGACAAGCGGTCCGGGAGGTTCTGACCGGACAGGCCACGGTTCCTCTGTCCCTCCTGCTCGCCGGCGGCCATCTTTCTCCTCTCCTTACGGAGGTGAGGGGAGGAGTCATCCTGCTCCTCGTCCTCATGCTTCAGAGAGGTCTGCAACAGAAAGACAGGGACAGACAGGTAGAGACGTGCACGTAAACATAAACAAACATGTGCAAAGATGTAAACAGTTCAAATTGCCTCATAGGTGGTGAACTGGGCCCTGAGGTCTGGTTGTGTGTCTTCGCTGCTCATGTGTCGGTGGATGATGGTCTCCAGACCCAACTGCTCCAGACTGTCCGTCACATCGTAGAAAGAGTCCTGGTCAGGGAGCACGGAGAGGGTCTGACCCACAACGCACACACACACACAACACAGACAAACACACACACACACAAATGCAGATTAAACGTTTTATACCGACTGCTTGTTTACCTGTTGGACTGTTTGTTTACCTGTTGGACTGCTTGTTTACCTGTTGGACTGTTTGTTTACCTGTTGGACTGCTTGTTTACCTGTTGGACTGCTTGTTTACCTGTTGGACTGCTTGTTTACCTGTTGGACTGCTTGTTTACATGTTGGACTGCTTGTTTACTTGTTGGACTGCTTGTTTACCTGTTGGACTGCTTGTTTACCTGTTGGACTGCTTGTTTACCTGTTGGACTGCTTGTTTACCTGTTGGACTGCTTGTTTACCTGTTGGACTGTTTGTTTACCTGTTGGACTGCTTGTTTACCTGTTGGACTGCTTGTTTACCTGTTGGACTGCTTGTTTACCTGTTGGACTGCTTGTTTACCTGTTGACTGCTTGTTTACTTGTTGACTGCTTGTTTACCTGTTGACTGCTTGTTTACCTGTTGACCGCTTTGTTTACCTGTTGACTGCTTGTTTACCTGTTGGACTGTTTGTTTACCTGTTGGACTGTTTGTTTACCTGTTGGACTGTTTGTTTACTTGTTGGACTGTTTGTTTACCTGTTGGACTGTTTGTTTACCTGTTGGACTGTTTGTTTACTTGTTGGACTGTTTGTTTACCTGTTGGACTGTTTGTTTACCTTGTTGATGAGCGTCATGGTGAACATGAGGAGCTCGGTGTCAGACCCGTTTCTCTCCTCCAGCACCTCCATCAGGTAAGTCCACGGCTTCATTCCTACACGCACACGCACACACACACACACACACACACACACACACACACACACACACACACACACACACACACAGGTCATTTAGCTGACGCTTTTATCCAAAGCGACTTACATTTTTAAGCCGTGGTTTTACATTTTGACCGGGGAGCAATTAGGGGTCAGGTGTCCTGCTCAGGGAGCAGCCGGGGTTCGAACCGCCAACCTTGCTGCACCCGCTCTACTGCAGGCGCCACCGTGACCCCTACATGTACATATTTATAAGTGCACCTCTGTGTGTGTCCACGGCGTTCACAGCCTCGATGAGCCGGGGAGCATTTGTCTCAGAATACTCAACGAAGACAATGAGGAGCTTTAGGGACGTCTTCACCACCAGACGAGACTGAGGAGAGGAAAGAGGGAGAGTGGACAAGGAGACATGGAGAAGAGAATGTGTAGGCCCGTCTTTGTATGTCTCCCTACACATGTGTCTCTCTCCGCGTCCACCGGGTGCGTCTCTGCTCTGATGAACTGACTCTTTGCTTCATTTCTCCACTTTATCCTCTGAACTGGGTCATGTGACCGTTCTGATGAGGACTAACGCCGAGTTTATGCTTCTGCGTTTTCAGAGAGACGCACGAGTCCCTCGCGTGTCCCTCGCGTGTCTCACGTCTCCGTTTTCACAGCACAATACGGCCGTTATTAAAAGGAAGAACGTTGACGAGAGAACGGATCAGATTGAAGAGCTTTTAAATATGAGCGCTTGTACAAGCCGTCATTGGCGGACTATGAGGACGCCGGATGGCCTCTGATTCATGGAGGAGATCTCCACCAACGAGGGAACAAAGTCGTGGAGGAAAATATACGGGACAAATGTGTCCTTGATGAAAAGCAGCAGTGTGGATGCACGGGGCAATAAAGTCTATGATCAATAAATAAAGCAACCAGCGACTTCCACACACAAAGACGTGACTCTCCAGGTCGTCTTCAGCAAAACACGTGACTCCACCTGTTGTTCTGGAGGTGAATCGCTCTGCAACACACGCAGGACTTTAGAACCAGGAAGTGAAACCAGCGCGTCGACGCGTAAAGACGCAGAAACACGCGGCGGCCTTCAGTGTCTCTGAAGTTCTTCCTTTAAATCTTATGAACTAAAGAACCAGAAAGGAATAAACTAGAGATCAATAACTGATCTCAGTTGACACATTGTGTCAGAACTTGTGTTTTGAGGATAAGTGAATAAAGAAGCTTCTAGAACCTCTTCCTGTTCTTCATGTGTGACTCTGAGGTGTCACATGACTGTTTGACTAAATCAATCCATCCATCAATCGATCAGAAGGGACTCACCAGACTTCCTGTCAGAGTGTAGAGCCAGCGGAGCGTCTCACCGTGGTTTATCACTCCATTCATACCATCCACAAACAGCATGATCTGACTGAGGGCTGAGGGACAGACGGGGAGAGAGAGACAGGTCATAGGGACAGACGGGGAGAGAGAGACAGGTCATAGGGACAGACGGGGAGAGAGAGACAGGTCATAGGGACAGACGGGGAGAGAGAGAGACAGGTCATAGGGACAGACGGGGAGAGAGAGAGACAGGTCATAGGGACAGACGGGGGGAGAGAGAGAGAGACAGGTCATAGGGACAGACAGGGACAGACGGAGAGAGAGAGACAGGTCATAGGGGACAGACGGGGAGAGAGAGAGACAGGTCATAGGGACAGACGGGGAGAGAGAGACAGGTCATAGGGACAGACGACAGGGAGAGAGACAGGTCATAGGGACAGACGGGGGAGAGAGAGACAGGTCATAGGGACAGACGGGGGAGAGAGAGAGACAGGTCATAGGGACAGACATAGGGGGAGAGGGAGAGAGACAGGTCATAGGGACAGACGGGGAGAGAGAGACAGGTCATAGGGACAGACGGGGGAGAGAGAGACAGGTCATAGGGACAGACGGGGGAGAGAGAGACAGGTCATAGGGACAGACGGGAGAGAGAGACAGGTCATGGGGACAGACGGGGGAGAGAGAGACAGGTCATAGGGACAGACGGGGAGAGAGAGAGACAGGTCATAGGGACAGACGGGGAGAGAGAGACAGGTCAAAGGGACAGACAGGGAGAGAGAGACAGGTCATGGGGACAGACGGGGGGAGACATCACTTTTCAGCTCCAGATGAAGCTTTGGACCGACTCGACTGAGTTGGTTTCCATCGTCTGTGTCTTCTGAAGGCGGATCTCGGAGCTGAGCTCGATGAGTCTGCTTCTCAGGAGAAGAGCATTATGCTGAAGTTTCAGACTCAGTGTCTCAGCCCGACCCCCCTCACCAGGACAGTCTCACCTCTTAGGATGTAGTTCTGGTAGTTGTGGTCGGCCTCCGCTCCGACTTTGACAAAACAAGTCAAACCTTCAGAGGCCACAAACTCTGGAACCAGGTCTTTATCATCCTGAAGGTGGGAGCAGAGCAGAAGGTCACAGCAGGTCCACCAAGGGGATCGAAAGCTTCTACCAGAGAAGACAGTTACTTGGAATAGCTGCTTGAGGGAGAACAGGGCCCGTCGGAGTTCTGGACCCTGGGAGTTATACAACCTCTCTGAAACAAAGAAGAGAAAGAGGAAGTCACCTCACACGTCTCCTCAAGAAGGTCGTCTTCTTCTCTGAGCCAAAAGAAAGATTCCATCTCAGAGGCCCAAGTGAAACTTTATTACCGTACTAGTCATATCATAAGAACCAAAGGCTATTAGCCTTCTTCAGTAAGTGATCCAGTCACATCCGGCTTTGAATGAGATCGGATCCGGTCCTCCAGTAGACCACCAGAGGCTCCAGGAGCTGAAGAAAGGGGGGAGGAGGTTCTCCAGAAAGGAATGAAACCGTTTCCTGTTTGTTTCTTATCAGAGGTCGTGACCCCTGATTCATTCTGCTCTTCAGAGGAAACACACAGTTTACTCGCCGAGGACCTGAAGGAGAAACGAATGCTTCACGTTTGGAGTTCTTCTTCATGTCGCGTGAACGAAAAGAAAGGGGAAGCAGAAATGAGTGAAACTCCTCAAGCTGCTCCTTCAACAGGCATGAGAAGAAGGATCGTAGACACAGAGCGGGGTGGAATAAGGGCAGCGACTATAGTAACACATCAGCTAAAACTACACAAACAACACAAACGCAAATAGGACTGACGCATGCTAGCACGCTAACGCTAACAGCGTCGCTTCGTCTTCCTTAGAAAAAAGGAATGTGAGTCCAGACGTTTTTCTCTGCTGGTTCTGACAGGAAACATCGGAAATAAACATTTAAATAGTTCATAAGAAAATAATTTAGATATAAATCAAAGCAAAAAAAGAGGAAACATAAATAAACAAAGACACACACAAACAAAACCGACAGCCTCCAACTTCTGTTGAATTAGACTTTTACTCTTGTACAGAACTTAATACTGACGTTCTGCTACTTTTACTTCTTTACATTTATCTGACGCCATTAAGTATATATATGTAAGTATATATATATATATATACACACTTGGTGCTTAGTTACTGTGGCCTTTGTACTTGTTTATTTTTGTATTTTGTATTATCATGATACTGTTGCTCCTGATCTTGTGTCACTTTTTGCTGCCGTCCACTGTGGGACTAATAAGGGAATATCTTCTCTTATCTATCGTTGATGTATTACTACAGCAGTATATATCAATACACAGGCAGGAACACACATTCCATGTTAGGCTAAACTACCAGCAGTATAAAAAGTCCTGAAAGGTGCCATTTATGTTTTATACATGTATTTATTTTGAGAGTAAATTGCTGAATACAGTACTTTTACTTGCAACACTATTGAAACACTAAAGCTATTAATATTTCTACGGCAAAGACATATTGGAGTACTTCTTCCACTGGTTTTAGGGCAGATCAGGCAGACGTGAGTTATTTAAAGAGGAAAACTCATTCAGTGGATCATTTAAACACACTCGACAGCACCCTAACGTCCGTCCGTCCGCCCGTCCGTCCGTCCGTCCGAGGCGCTAGTTGAGATACTGTGTAAATATGATATCTGGGAGATATGGAGGAGAAATGACATGTGGGTGTTGGTTCAGATTCTCACTACTAGTCGACAAAGCTTCTCTCAGCGCTCAGCTGTCCTTCAGACAGAAACAATTATGATGAGCTTAGAAGAACCTGCCCTAGGAGCACAAGGACGGACTGTCCAAAAGAGCTCACAGGAGACGAGGCATGTCTCACCTGGGCCAGAGAGCTGAGACAGAGGACTGCAGCATGAAACTGGATCTGGACTTCTAGAGAAGTTCAGACTTTAAATGATGAAAGTTTGTTTGGTGACTCATTTCCTAGTTCAGATCAGCTTTTTTTTTTACTTCACCAGGGACTCATAGGAGGTCCGGGACCTATAGGAGGTCTGGGGAACTATAGGAGGTCCGGGAACTATAGAGGTCCGGGAACTATAGAGGTCCGGGGAACTATAGGAGGACAGGACCTCGGAACCATAGGAGAACCAAAGAACTACAGCAGGACCGGGTAACCAAAGGAGGACCGAGGAACTACAGCAGGACCAGGGAACTATAGGAGGATCGGACGGGGGAACTACAGCAGGACCGAGGAACTACAGCAGGACCGGGGAACCATAGGAGGACCGGGGAACTACAGCAGGACCGGGGAACCGTAGGAGGACCGGGGAACTACAGGAGGACCGGGGAACTACAGCAAGTCGCCAATGTGAGTAGGAGACTTCTGTGACCAGCTGCTCATTTTTCCACAATACGTAACTGAACGCAATTT
>BMAF01002329.1:0-250000 GCA_014132575.2 Gasterosteus nipponicus
AATGCCCCGTTTCGGTACGTATTACTAGAGACCCAGTACATACCGCGGCTATTACACTATGAGACAGTACATACCACTGACTATTAGTACACCCTATGAGGACAGTACATACCATGACTAATGGTACACACCGAGACCAGTACATACCATGACTAGTAGTACACTATGAGAGACCAGTACATACCATAACTAGTACACTATGAGAACCAGTACGCCTGTCTAGTACACACACACTATGAGACCGGTACATACCATAGCTAGTACACTATGAGAGACCGAAGTACATACCATGACTAGTAGTACACTATCAGGACCAGTACATACCATGACTAGTAGTACACACTATAAAGACCAGTACATACCATGACTAGTACACACTATAAGGACCAGTACATACCATGACTAGTAGTACACTATGAGGACCAGTACATACCATGACTAGTACACACTATGAGGACCAGTACATACCATGACGAGTAGTACACACTATGAGGACCAGTACATACCATGACTAGTACACACTATGAGGACCAGTACATACCATGACTAGTAGTACACACTCTGAGGACCAGTACATACCATGACTAGTAGTACACTATGAGGACCAGTACATACCATGACTAGTAGTACACTATGAGGACCAGTACATACCATGACTAGTAGTACACACTATGAGGACCAGTACATACCATGACTAGTAGTACACACTCTGAGGACCAGTACATACCATGACTAGTACACACTATGAGGACCAGTACATACCATGACTAGTAGTACATACCATGACTAGTAGTACACACTATGAGGACCAGTACATACCATGACTAGTAGTACACTCTGAGGACCAGTACTAGTACACTACATACCATGACTAGTAGTACACACTCTGAGGACCAGTACATACCATGACTAGTAGTACACACTATGAGACCAGTACATACCACACTCTGAGGACCAGTACATACCATGACGTAGTACACACTATGAGGACCAGTACATACCATGACTAGTAGTACACTCCCTGAGTGACAGTACATACCATGACTAGTAGTACACACTCTGAGGACCAGTACATACCATGACTAGTACACACTATGAGGACCAGTACATACCATGACTAGTAGTGAGGACCAGTACATACCATGACTAGTAGTACACACTATGAGTGTTAGTAATACAGTATTTATATACAACTTCACACTGTGAGGATTGAAAGCGTGTAGTACACACTGGATGTATATACCACACAGAGTACACTTACCTCCAGCTGTCTGTCTGATGGAACCTGTCTCACTCTGTGTCTTCTGGGCTTCGTAGACAGAAGTTGACGTTTGTGTGACTTCTTGTTTTCTGGCTCCTCCCCCTCTGACGTTGATGTAAACACTCATTTACATATCGGGCCGGTTGAGTTGTTTCAGTCACGGACTCTGATGGTGTAATATCAAAGAAGTTGTTCGAGTACACAGACAGACTAATACTAATACTAGGAATACTACTAGTACCAATACTCTGCGTGTTTGAAAGAGTTTTGTTCGTACAGAAAGAGGAAGTGAAGGATTAGAGAAGTCAGAGGAGGAAACACCAGCTGACTACAGGAAGTGATGTAACAGCATTCTTGGATGTCTCACTAAAGTGAAGTGGAACCAACGAAGAAGAGAATGAAAACTGAGTGTAAATGGAACACATACAAGTTGTGCGTCTAGTTGGGTTCTATAGTGGACACACACACACACACACACAGGTTATGCATCAATGTGTGCGTCTCCGTCTAGTCGAGAGAACACACACCAGAACTACAGGCCCAATCCCACTGACCCCTGACCCCGAGGAACTCACTGAGGTCACCCGGTCCTGAGTGTGTGTGTGTGTCTCCTTGTTTTTTGGTTCACAGGAGCCATGTTGGTTTTGACACGTCTCACTTCCCTGCGTGTTTCTCTATTTTTGTCATGACAGTTAGGCAGGTGTTCCATCCAGATGTTGATTGTGATGCGGAGCAGGTGTCCCTCCAGCAGGACTCAGGAGGACGTGTAAATATGAAGGGACAGCGATTTGAACCGCTTTCCTTACGAGACGAATACTTTAAATACGGTTTTCACAGTTTCTTTGTCCAAATTGCATTGATGACTAAATTTGGTATTTTATAGTTTTAGATCTTTTAATGGTCCTTTAGCTGACGCTTTTATCCACTTACTTTTTAAGCCGTGGCGTTTTATATTTTTACCTGGGGAGCGATTAGAGGTCAGGTGTCTTGCTCAGGGACACTTCGACGTGGGACATGTGTGCCGTCCCCTTTCTTTACGCTGTTCTTTTGCTGGTTATCCCGTTGTTGACGTCACATTGCAATGACTTGTGGGTAATTCTCTTATGGAAAAGGTCCATAAAGGGCTCAAAATGTCTGAAAGCCTCAAACACTCCTGGTGTGTCAGCAAAGTATGTGAGTGTGTCCCGCCCACCAGTGTCCCGCCCACCAGTGTCCCCACAAACTGGTCCTCCCTCACACAACTTCATTAGAAATGAACTTTCTCTTTATTACAAATCAATCAGCTGATAATTACAGAAGCTGAATACAAAAACATCTTCAAACATATTTCAGTCTCTGAGGTATCTGGAGTATCTGAGTTCACTGGGACAGCGACGGAGCGGGGGCGGAGCCTTGGATTCCTGAGAAGTGATTGGCTGGAGCTCCCGACCCGTCACAGAGCAGCAAAGACCTCTGGAGGATTAAAGAAAACCTCATCAAACACATGACATCAGAATAATGATGTCACTAATAAGGACTCACCTCAGCTCTCCTCTGTCTGCATCGCTCTCTGATCTTCTTCATCTCCTCCTCCTCCTCCTTCTCGTCCTCCTCTTGCTCCTCATTGGCTGTGCCGGCCTTCGCTCTGATTGGCTGTATCGTGGCCAGGAGGGCGGGGACAGTGAAGCAAGACAGGAAGCGGGCCTTCAGCAGCTGGTAGGCGGGGTTACCTGAGAAACGCTCTGCCACCAGTTGACGCATCGCCACCAGCTCCGCCTTCTCGTCCTTCAGGAGGTCGGGGCTGACGGGGCGGGAAGGAGGAGGAGGAGGAGGAGCTGAAAAAACATGAAGCATAAAGGGAGGTGGGTTTATTAAAGGCCAGAATATTGATAAGGTAGGCTGAGAGACAGGCAGACAGGTGTACCTGACGGGTCCTGTGCAGATGTGAGGTCAGAGGTGGAGTCCGGTAGCTCCTCCTCCTCCTCCACCCTCAGGAGCTGCAGCGATGAGGAGGTCAGGGCTCTCTTTGCCCTGAGCAGCGCGCTTAAAGTGTTCAAGCTGCTGACGCAGGGAGGCAGGTAGGGGAGGAGGCCAGCCCCGCCCCCGACAGGAACGCCCCCCGGGCCGCTCAGCCAATCACGCACTGCCTCTCGGGTCTCCAGGAAGATGATGGATGGGTCAAACTGCAGCGCCGCTGGCTTGACCCCAACCGTGCCCTTATTTGAAATGAGGACTTTTGGGGGAGTTGGTGGGTGGGGGGAGGGCCAGGGGGAGGCGCCGGGGTGTGAGACGGGTTGCGGGAGGGGAAAGGCTGTAAGAGGGCGGAGCTGATTGAGGACAGACCCAGCGGGGTGGAACAGGGCGTGTCCGATCATCTGACCAGGTGGAGCAGGGAGGGGGGCGCTCGGTACCAACGTCAGCTGCAGGCCCTGGGGCGGAGCTTGTGCCAGCTGGACGAGCCCGTGGGGGGGTCGTGACCCACATGGATTGACCGGGTCTCAAACAGAACCCAGCAGGCTGAGCAAAGACCTCCTCAGGGGCGGTGATACGACAGCGCTTGTTACGAGGAAAAGAAGATGACCTCTTGGCTTCGACCTGGAAACAGAAAAACAAGATAAGAGAAGGGGGTCCGAAGAAGAGCTACACACAGATATCTCACCTTCTCCTGAGCAGCTTCCTGTAGAGCTTTGGCCCTCGGAGTCGGGTTCCGAACCCTCTTTCCTTTCTGAGTCCCACGTGCCGGCTCCTCCCCCTTACCCTGCATCCTCCTTCTGGGCGGGGCCTCAGGGCGCTTGTTGGAGGCGGAGTCACGGGGAGACTGGATGTTCACCAGATGACTGCCTTGTACGTAGCAATGATCCTCGAGGACAGCAGGTGGACCCGGGTGGGAGGGGGCGAGGAGCTGATAGGTCGGTAGGGGGGGGGGTGGGACCGCGCTCGGGCTCTGAGGTGAGCAGGTAGCTGTTGCATTTGGGGGCAATGGGACCTTCAGTGACACAGGAGGTCTGGAAGGGGAGGAAACCAGCTCAGCAGGAAGAGGTTCCAGGGAGCTGTTGGGGGCGTGGCCATGCAGGAGGGAGGAGTCTGAGGTACCAGCCGGGCGGAGGCAGGGACGGGGGTCTGGTCCTGAGCTCTCTCCTGGTGTGCAGCCTTCCGGTTTTGAATCAAAGATACTGGCCCCCCCGAGGCAGGAAGAACATGAAGAGGAGCAGGAGGGACCAGGCGGGTGAGGACCCCCACTGGGGGTGGTCTTTGTGGAGATGGGGAGGAAGTAGTCATGAACTGGAAGGAGGAGGAGCCAGGTTGTGCGAGGGAATGCGGAATAAAGACAGCCTGAGGGAAGGAGACAGGACACATCCTAGGAGGCATCTGAAGGAGGACGGGACAGCTCTGAGGAGGAGGGGGAGGTTTCCTCTGGAGCCCCTTCAGGATCAGTTTGGTCTGCTGCTCCTCCTTCATGGTCTTCCTCTTCAGAAGCCTGTCAGTGACGGGATTGTTGGAGGCGTGGCCCGGAGCAGGAGGCGTGACCACCACCCGGTTCCTCCTCTGCTCAATCATCTCTTTGCAGCCGACGGCATCCACGTTCATGGCCTGGAGGAGGAACATGAAGACCGGCGTGGAGAGGAGGTCCTCCTCCCTCCCCCTCAGGGCGTCGGCCGTCATGACCCGGCTCTTGTGAGGGCTCAGCACGTTACCGATCCACGGCGTGACGGCGGCCTGGAGCTGGAGGAACAGAGCCGGGTCCAGGATCCTTCCCAGCGGGTTCTGCCTGCTGTGTTGGATCTTCCTCGGCGAGCTCCGCCTCTCCAACTTCTCCACCTGGCGGTGCAGGTAAGCCCGCAGCTGGTCAGGTGACACCATCATCATGGCACTGGTGGCGTGGCGCTCCGTCCACTGGAGCTGCCTGGGACCCGGTCCCAGGATCACGGACCGGCCGGACCGGCCCAGGATGGTGGACCGGATTGGGTGCTGGTCTGCGAACTGGACCGAGTCTTGGGGGGAGGAAGGGAGCTGCACCAATCGAAAGCTCAGGGAGGTGGAGCTTTGGGCTTTTTCTGCTGGAATCCACTCCTGCAAGGGGGGGAAGGTGTAGTCCTTCTCCACTTCCTCCCCCTGCTGAGCACTCTGCTTCACCTCCTCCCTCACCTTCTCGTCTGCATCGCTGTCCATGTACTCCATCTTCACCTCCTCGTCCTCAGTGCTCTCCTCCTCCTTCATCTGCCTCGTGGACGGACACGTCTGCTTCTTCTTCTCCTTCCTTTTGACGGCCTGTGGACAGAGAAGGGTCACATGATCTCGGGTACAAACACATATACCTTCTATACTCGTGACCTCCCTGATGAGACCAGGCGGGTACCTTAGGACCACGTTCTGTTGGCCTGCTCAGCTTCTTCCACTCTCTCAGACACTGAGCGTCGTTACGATGAGGAATCTCTGCAGCAATCTTTGCCCAACGGCCTGAGACACACACACACACAGCATCTTAACTGCACTTTATTACCCATGAGCCTCTGCTCCCTCTGACCACAGCGTGTCTCACCGACTCCGTGCTTCTCCAGCAGCAGCACCAGCAGATCTTTTTCCTGCTGGTCAAACGGTCCTCTCTTGGTCTCCGCCTTCAGACAGTCGTAGTACCTGTGCACACGCACACGCACACGCACGCACACGCACACGCACACGCACACACGCACACGCACACGTTCACTTTCTGTAGGAATCCAGAGGACAGCGTCTGTGGTCCAATCAGCGGTCACCTGTCCCTGCAGCCGGAGTCAGTGCGTCCAGGAACCTCAAAGCGGATCTTCCACCAGTCCCTCTCTCCAAAACGAGACACGGCATTAAGGAGCAGCTGAGAGACAGACAGGAGGACAGAGAGAGACATTAGTGCGGTGTGTGCGATCCAGAGACAGAAGTAATTAGTATTAAATAAATGAGTTAAGAACCCGTCACTGCTACGAAGAGCAGGTGGGTCCTGTCTAAGCCCCGCCCCCTGTCTACCTGGTCCTCCTCTTTGGTCCAAAAGCCTCTCTTCAGACTCGGGTCCAAAACCTGGTTCCACCTGTAGATGAGCTGAGCCGGGTCCCGCCCCTCCATGAAGTAACTCACTGAGAGACAGACAGGTGAGGGAGACGGCTGTCAGAGGGACACGCCCACCCTGTGATGCAGGGTGATGTCACCATGTGATGTCATTACTCTGCGTGTAGGGGATGAAGTTGCCGATCCTCATCTTGTCCACCAGCTCTCTGAGCAGAGCGTCTTCATCTGGTGTCCACGGGCCGTTCTTCAACGAGTCCGAGACAAACCGCTGGAAGGTCTGGAGACACAGGAAGGCTGTCCTCCCCGTCTGAGAGACAGACAGGTCAGCAAGAGAAACAGACAGGTCAAGAGAGAGACATGTGAGAAACAGACAGGTTCGCCTCACCCCCAGCTCGGTAGCAATGGTCTCCCAGTCCCTCTCTCCATGTCTCCTGCTGATCTCCTTCAGCTGCTGCACCTCCTCCTTACTCCACTTTGTCTTACTGATGGACGGGTGGAGAAAGTTCTGCCAGAAACAACGGATGTCCTCCGCGTCCCTCGTTCCTTCAAACTGAAGAGAGTGAGGGGAGGGAGACGGACAGGGGAGGGAGACGGACAGGGGAGGGGAGGGAGACGGACAGGGGGGAGGGAGACGGACAGGGGAGGGGAGGGAGACGGACAGGGGAGAGACGGAGGAGAAGTTATCGCTCAGTTAGCGTGTCCACAGTCAGGCGTGTGATTGGCTGATTTTTGGACTTACATCAACATTGGAGATTTTCTGCCAATCGTGTTCATCGAATCGATCCCCAACCAGCTGGTCCTCCGTCTTCGCTCTGACCAATCAGAGACCGTCTCACATTACACAGGTACAACCATTAGCATCAGCTGCTATTGTAGCATAGACCCGCTAAAGCTGACGAGCTAACGCTACTTAGTGGAGAGGAATGTTCACGCGTCTCAGTGAGAACTAATAAGTAAGAATATACACGAGACCCAAATATCATAACTCACATTACGATAACTGGAAAACAAGCAATGGCTGTAAAATGAGCTTTGCTAGAACCCCGAACAACACCAATACGAGACGCCGACTTCCTGTTAGCCGGCACTGGACTGATCTGCTCACTTTTCAAAATAAAAGCCTTTTTCTCTGTTGATCGGTGGGGAAGAAAACGACCTCTGACGTTCACTCAAATCCTTGAAAAAAGCCTTTATGTTCTTGGCGCATGTTTGACCCGCGACCCACCAGCTCCAACACGCACGCACGCACACGCACGCACGCACACGCACACACACGCACACACACACACACACACACACACACACACACGCACGCACGCACACACACACACACACACACACACACCTGAGCAGTTCGATTTCTCTCTCCAGAACGTCCAGCTGCTGTCTCAGCGGCTCCTTGTCCGTCTCTGCTGCTCTGGACAGCTTCTGGCTCAGGAAGTCCACCCTGAGACGGAGACGCTCATCAGAAACACAAACTAACAGTCAACCCAACACTCGACAACTCATCAGTGACACAACTACACTGCGTACGCTGGGTCCAATACTGTGATGTGTTGAGGTGGTGCAGAGAGTCCGTAGAGGTGGCGTTTACTCTAGTTAGTGTGGTGGTGTTAAGGTGGTGTTACTAGATGTTACTTAGACATTCTAGTAATATTAAATAGTGATACGATTGTTACTTGGAGAGTTTAGGTTGGATGATTCTCCTCAGACTGTCTCTGGTAACCGAGTGGATCAACAGAGTCTTCTGCCAGCTCTCCCCTGAAGACAGACAGACAGACAGGAGGACAATTGATATACAAGTATAGATAATTATCTATGATGAAAGTAAAAGTAGGTTTGATTGATTCTTACATCGTTTCACTTTTAATTTCTTGTCATCCAGACAACCAGTCAACCTGCTGGCCTTCTCCTTTGTCTCATCATTGGCTGGAGGACCCTGGGGACGGAAAAGCAGACCGTCTCATCGTCTGTCTGTCTGTCTGTCCATCTGTCCGTCTGTCTGTCTTACCAGGCCTGTCAGTTTGTCCTTAAAGTATGGTTTGAGGAAGCGGCCAAGGTACATGTTGACTGTCTTCTGGCAGGACGGGTGGACGGGCTGTTCCCTGGGGGACTCTTTGACTGGGCCGGACAACTGAGACAAAAGCTCCTTCTGCAGAGAGAAACATAACATGCATGTTGTACTGACCTGTGGTTGTGTGTCAATTTGTAGCAATTGTAGCACTTAAATTGTACTTATATACTTACGATACCACAAATAGGATACTGGAATATTTATCTATGATAGTAATAAATAATGTTTGACTGTTAGGAAAGTTGTTGTCAAGTTAGCCAGCAAAGCTACAGGCTGACAACTCCCACGGTTTCCCAGTGTGACGCACGTGTTTGTGTTTTCATGTTGTAATGTGATGTGACGTAATGTGATGTAGTGTGATGTGATGTAGTGTGATGTGACGTAATGTGATGTAGTGTGATGTGATGTGGTGTGATGTAGTGTAATGTGATGTGATGTAGTGTAATGTGATGTGAGTGTGATGTGGTGTGATGTGGTGTAATGTGATGTAGTGTGATGTGATGTAGTGTGATGTGATGTGGTGTGATGTGATGTAGTGTAATGTGATGTAGTGTGATGTGATGTGGTGTAGTGTGATGTGATGTGGTGTGATGTGATGTAGTGTGATGTGATGTGGTGTGATGTGATGTAGTGTAATGTGATGTAGTGTGATGTGGTGTGATGTGATGTAGTGTAATGTGATGTAGTGTGATGTGGTGTGATGTGATGTAGTGTGATGTGATGTAGTGTGATGTGATGTGGTGTGGTGTGATGTAGTGTAATGTGATGTAGTGTGATGTGATGTGGTGTGATGTGATGTAGTGTAACGTGATGTAGTGTGATGTGATGTAGTGTAATGTGGTGTGATGTGATGTAGTGTAATGTGATGTGGTGTGATGTGATGTAGTGTAATGTGATGTAGTGTAATGTGATGTGATGTGGTGTGATGTAGTGTAATGTAGTGTGATGTAGTGTAATGTGGTGTGATGTGATGTAGTGTAATGTGATGTGGTGTGATGTGATGTAGTGTAATGTGATGTAGTGTAATGTGGTGTGATGTGATGTAGTGTAATGTGATGTAGTGTGATGTGGTGTGATGTAGTGTAATGTGATGTGATGTAGTGTAACGTGATGTAGTGTGATGTGGTGTGATGTAGTGTAATGTAATGTGATGTGATGTAATGTGATGTGTCAGTGCTGACCTGTTGTCTGTGGTTGTGTGTCAGAAGTGTCTCCAACTGGTCTAGCGTCTCTTGAACCACTTGCTGGTAGACGAGGTTCATCTGAAGACACGAATCCGTTGACGGAGACAGACCCAGCTCACTCTGAACACAGTCAAGTACAGACAGACGGGTACAGAGAGACAGACGGGTACAGACACCGTTAGTATTACACTGACTTGTCTCTCTGTAGATGATGTGAAGACATCACTGACCTCCTCACTGCTGCTGCTGTCCTCATCATCTGACGAAAAAACAACAGACAAGAATATATGATGTTGAGGTACCCGAAACGCAGATAGGACTAAGAGACAGACAAGACAGGTACCCGAGACGCTGATAGGACAGAGAGACAGACAGGTACCCGAGACACAGATAGGACTAAGAGACAGACAGGTACCCGAGACGCAGATAGGACTAAGAGACAGACAGGTACCCGAGACGCAGATAGGGCTGTGTTGTCCCAGGACTTCCTCCAGGTTGTGGATCTCATTCTGGATTTTCTCTCTCTCAGCAAACAGACCTAAAACAGACTGAACACAAATCATCACAGTTCATCTCTCTTATAATATTTGACTATGTGATAATAGAATAGAATATATGCTATATGCTAATAGATGCTTTCATTATCATGTTATGATATTTTTATTTAATAAGAAGGAAAGAATTACCTGTCTCTCCTCCTCTGTGTCATCACCATCTGATTCATCATCTGACCAGAAACACAAAAACACTGTTAGACAGACAGGTTAGACAAACAGACAGGTACCCGTCTCACTGCTCAGCAGCTCCAGCTCAGAGCAGTGAGACAGGTTAGACAGACAGACAGACAGGTACCCGTCTCACTGCTCAGCAGCTCCAGCTCAGAGCAGTGAGACAGGTTAGACAGACAGACAGGTACCCGTCTCACTGCTCAGCAGCGAGACAGGTTAGACAGACAGACAGGTACCCGTCTCACTGCTCAGCAGCTCCAGCTCAGAGCAGTGAGACAGGTTAGACAAACAGACAGGTACCCGTCTCACTGCTCAGCAGCTCCAGCTCAGAGCAGTGAGACAGGTTAGACAGACAGACAGGTACCCGTCTCACTGCTCAGCAGCTCCAGCTCAGAGCAGTGAGACAGGTTAGACAGACAGACAGGTACCCGTCTCACTGCTCAGCAGCTCCAGCTCAGAGCAGTGAGACAGGTTAGACAGACAGACACCCGTCTCACTGCTCAGCAGCTCCAGCTCAGAGCAGTGAGACAGGTTAGACAGACAGACAGGTACCCGTCTCACTGCTCAGCAGCTCCAGCTCAGAGCAGTGAGACAGGTTAGACAGACACCCGTCTCACTGCTCAGCAGCTCCAGCTCAGAGCAGTGAGACAGGTTAGACAGACAGACAGGTACCCGCCTCACTGCTCAGCAGCTCCAGCTCAGAGCAGTGAGACAGGTTAGACAAACAGACAGGTACCCGTCTCACTGCTCAGCAGCTCCAGCTCAGAGCAGTGAGACAGGTTAGACAGACAGGTACCCGTCTCACTGCTCAGCAGCTCCAGCTCAGAGCAGTGAGACAGCTCCCGTCTCACTGCTCAGCAGCTCCAGCTCAGAGCAGTGAGACAGGTTAGACAGACAGACAGGTACCCGTCTCACTGCTCAGCAGCTCCAGCTCAGAGCAGTGAGACAGGTTAGACAGACAGACAGGTACCCGTCTCACTGCTCAGCAGCTCCAGCTCAGAGCAGTGAGACAGGTTAGACAGACAGACAGGTACCCGTATCACTGCTCAGCAGCTCCAGCTCAGAGCAGTGAGACAGGTTAGACAGACAGACAGGTACCCGTATCACTGCTCAGCAGCTCCAGCTCAGAGCAGTGAGACAGGTTAGACAGACAGACAGGTACCCGTCTCACTGCTCAGCAGCTCCAGCTCAGAGCAGTGAGAGAGGTTAGACAGACAGACAGGTACCCGTCTCACTGCTCAGCAGCTCCAGCTCAGAGCAGTGAGACAGGTTAGACAGACAGACAGGTACCCGTCTCACTGCTCAGCAGCTCCAGCTCAGAGCAGTGAGACAGGTTAGACAGACAGACAGGTACCTGTATCACTGCTCAGCAGCTCCAGCTCAGAGCAGTGAGACAGGTTAGACAGACAGACAGGTACATCACTGCTCAGCAGCTCCAGCTGCAGTGAGACAGGCAGGCAGTCTCACTGCTCAGCAGCTCCAGCTCAGAGCAGTGAGACAGGTTAGACAGACAGACAGGTACTATCACTGCTCAGCAGCTCCAGCTCAGAGCAGTGAGAGGTTAGACAGACAGACACCCGTATCACTGCTCAGCAGCTCCAGCTCAGAGCAGTGAGACAGGTTAGACAGACAGACAGGTACCCGTCTCACTGCTCAGCAGCTCCAGCTCAGAGCAGTGAGACAGGTTAGACAGACAGACAGGTACCTGTATCACTGCTCAGCAGCTCCAGCTCAGTGTGCGTGGCAGACAGATCCTGTTCCAGCTGCTCCACCTGTCGCTGGATCCTGTCTCTCTCTGCAGACAGAGAGAGAGACATGTCTGCACGCGTATGCGCACATACATTAATAGACACCTACTGTACAGTCGGTATTAGTTATAGTTGTACTACACCTGATGATGGTAGTACTAATGTGAGCAACAGTAGCTCTACTCCTGCTTCTATAGTAATTGGATTAGTAATACTACAGTATTAGTAGAATTGTAGTAACTCCGTGTTGCCACTGCAGTAACTGTATTTGTAACACTACTTTACCATTGACTTAGTAATCATGCAGGCTAGCTTGTGATGCTAGCATTGGCAGCTAACACAAACGTTAATGATTCCTGTTAGACCTTTTCTGATCTTCGACGGCTTCCGTCTCTTCTCTTTTATCCTCGTTTCTCCATTAAAGTCCGTTGGTCTTCACCGTGTTTCTTTACGTTCTATCCCCACGCGCCGCGGAGCTCCAATCAACGCAGCGCTGTCGTTCACATATTACCCAGCAGGCAGTGCGGCACAACATGTTCCTCCGCGATGTTTCGACGCTCACACGGAGTTCCGGTTTATAAGTTCCCGGTAAACAGAAGTGTTTTTACCATAGATATATACATAAAGGACAGATGTCTGGTCCACGTTGCGGCCAACGGAGTCGAAGGTCCTCACACGGCGGCCATCTTGCTACAGTCAGCTCGCTCACCCGTAACATTGTGTGGGTAGTGATACGTGTACTTTTTAAATAACCATAACTTGATCAATTTTCAACAGATTTTTAAACAGTTTGGTTTGTTAAAAATGTCAGAGATGTATTTATGACACTGCATACTTATGAATAATAACCATGGGTTTTCATACGAAAATAACATTAAACTGATAGGTCCAATAAGTACACACATGCGTATTTACTGTATGTTAAATCAATATATAGGCTACTGAAACTCATACATACGCACACAGAATGGCAACATGAGATATATGTATACTTTTACCTGAAATATTACTTTCTATAACGTTACAAATGAGAAGAAACACACAAAGAAACTTAAAGAACTTGTTTAGTGTCATTATAAACGAACTATACATTTAGTTTTGCTTTAGGAAGCAGCATCACGCTGAAGCAGAACGATTCAGCTGCTGTAGTTTGGACACGTTCTGTAATTCTGTAGTTACAGTTAAAGTAGCTTGTATACGCAAGATGCCAGAAAGTCCTTGCAGAAGTTATTAAATATGTGTTTGCTGATGGGGTTTTATTGACAGTATTGATCGATGGATTGATTTTTTCCTCTTCCTGAAGACTAAAATATTACTTTTAGCTGAAAGTTCACCGCTTAACTGATTTGAAGTGAGTATGACTGGAAAATGTTCTTCTCTCGGCCTGAAATACATCATGAAACATATCTTCCTAAATTAAATGAAATACGAAGAAGATTACATCATCTATCCGCATTATTTAGTGTAAAGGCTGTTAGTATTAAGCGCAGCAGGTTGCTAGGCAACGGGAGCGCCGGAGGAAACGCTGATGACGCGAGCAGGAAGTCCCCTGGAGGACAGACCGTCCCATTTCAGAGAGCGCTCGGTCCAGCCTGTTCGGCCCTTGAAGGTCTTCATGAGGATGCAGTCCACCAAATGAGACACAGATACAGAGCGTGACGGGTTTTGGATCGATGGCGTTAGCCGGATACCTTTCAGGATGAGATGACGTAGTTCAGGCTTCACGGTTCCCCGAAGCAGGTTTGTCTAAATCACCACAGCAACACATGGACAAACCTGCTCCGCTTCATCTGAGCTGCTGGATCAGTTCATCTCTCATCGATGGAGGAGCGACATCAGTTAGATGAACGTTTTATAGGGAGAGACTCAGGAAGTCAGACTATGACATCACACAGACCCGTTATGACGTCACCATGACGTCCTGTACGAGCGCTGCAGATGCTGAGGACAAGAACCATTTATCTACAAGAAGAATTCCCCGTTACGTGATGAACACCTGTCTCACACACTGTCTCCTACTGTCTCACACACTGTCTCCTACTGTCTCACACACTGTCTCTCATAAACAAATCTGCCTCATGTGTCTCTACAGTGTGTCCACATGTGACGTCCTCCGTGCAGAAACCTTCACATCGACAGGAAAAACTCCCCAAACAATGAAAAGCATTTGATGGGGAGAATAAAGGGAAAAAACCTTTAGAGACACGGGACGATCCTCCAGGGACGGACAGACTGCGATGGACGTACAGAATGAACAACATCAAATATGTATAATACATTAAATTCATCTGACAGAAATGATTGAAATGAACATATTATCTCATCATATGTGTTCGTGATCATCTCCTGCTCGTCAGCGGAGAAAAAGACGCTCTTCCTTTAAGTTTATTTGCCGTTATACTGTTAAAAATCCTGGTTTCTGGGATCGACTCTTCCGCCTTCTGACGAAAGACGATTATCCTGATGATTGACATCTGGTTCAAACCAACGAGACGCTTTGAGCGCCGATCCGCCTTTCGAGGAACCGAGATAGTCTGATGTCAATCATCTCGGTAATCTGAGCTGGATAATCGGACATTTGATGGACTTATTTGAACCACGTACGAGGAACAGGTGCTGGTCTGCAGGTGAGCAGCTCCTCCTCCTTCACATTAAAACACATTCAAAAAGGATCATTTGAAAATGAAATGTGTTTATTTCCACCAAACAGGAAGTGATGCGTGTGATGTCATACTCCTCTCTTCATGCATTGAGGAAGTGTGTGTCTGTCTAGCGGCAGCGGTACAGGATGTCCCAGGAGTCCCTCCACTTGAGTGCTTGCAGCTGATTGGCCGATAGCTCCGGTGTGCCGTAGGTCAAAGGGCAGAAGGTCCAATAGGACAAGAAGACGGACAGCAGCACAATCCACGCGCACACGCACAGCGCACGGCGGTGTGTCGCTCTGCTGCACAGACACACACAACAAGTTACATCGCAGTGTGTGTGTGTGTGTGTGTGTGTGTGTGTACACACCAGTGAGAGTGCGAGTACCTGAGCAGGTGAGTGTGTACATGCTCCAGCAGGGCGGGGCTTAGCAGATGCAGGTAGCAGAGAGCCGGCAAGTAGTGATACAGGAAGAGAGTCTTCTCCATCAACAGGAAGGGAACAAAATTCACTACCCAACCCCCAACACACACACAACCCACACACACAAACTGAGCCCACACACCTGGAGAGACACACACCCACAGAGAGAGACCCACACATCATTATTTCACGGTGACAATCGGAGGAAACATACATTTCGTGTGTGTGCATACTGTCAGGGATGTCTTTGAAGCCCCGCCTCCTCCTCACTAGGTAGATGGCTGCCAGAAGCTGATAGGACAGCAGGCTGAGTATGGCCACGCCCCACGACACCGGGTTACCAATCAAATGGATCTGAGCCTGAGGTGGAAGCCGCCATTCACACAAGTGAGTGAATGAGTGAATAATCCTACATTTTATTTATAACGCACTCTTATCAACAGATGTCAGAACGTTACGTTGGTGGAGGCGTGCAGCCAGTATGCGATGTTGGTTTCCATGGTGACCCACTCCAGAGGGGAGGAGCTGTACTTGTGCTCAGAGTCTTCTTGTTTCACCGTCAGCATCTTCCACTGTCATGGTAACGCCACATGATATCATCATGGCTACACTTATGAACCAAGCCATCTGATTGGATAACAATGTGATGATGTCATACCTGGAGCTCTAAGAATTTGGCCCAGAAGGAAATCTTCCTCTCCACATCGATGTGAGTCGGAGAATGAAGCTCCGCCTCCCTCTCCTTCTGCTCCTGACCTACACACACACACACACACACACACACAGACACACACACACACACACACACACACACACACACAGACACACACACACACACACACACACACACACACACTCCAGCTATGACTGATCGGTTATGGTCTGCAAACATTAAAAAGCGAGAACTCTACAGAGACACAGCGTGTAAGTTGGGGTCAGAGGTCGTACTGGTTCCATATCGATGCTCCTCGACGGTCCAGCCCAAACTGCTGCTGTGAGCTTTAAACAGTTTCTCCCCGACGACCTCCAACTGACGGAAACCCCAGTCTGGAAGAGACACACCGCTCAGCTACACACGCGCGCACACGCACACACACACACACACATCAACCCTCGTGTGGTCACAGGAAGCCGGTGTGTCGCAGGCTCACTTCCTGTCAGTACCTTGAGGACAGCTGAAGTGTTGACATGAACTAGCCAAACCTCAGACAGGATCGTCTTCCAGGACTCGGATTCCGCCTCCCGGTGAGGGATGTTCTGCAAACGGTACCGAGACGTTAGCGTGTACACGGAGGTCGCGGGACGTTAGCGTGTACACGGAGGTCGCGGGACGTTAGCGTGTACACGGAGGTCGCGGGACGTTAGCATGTACACGGAGGTCGCGGGACGTTAGCATAGATGTGCTCACCACTCTCCACAGGTTCTGTGCTGCCATGGAAACGTTGAAGTCGATGTAACCCGACACTTCCTGAGAGTGAGGGCTCATGGGAGCTGCTACGTCATGACTACACACACACACACACACACACACACACACACACACACACACACACACACACAAACACACACACGTCAAGTCAATGTTGGATTGTCCTTGAATGCACCACGGCAGTGAGGTGGGCGGTTACCTGTTGAGGAAGCGTGATGTCATCCCATGGACCAGCTGGATGACATCGCCGTGACGGACAGGGCGAGGAGGAGAGCCGACCACCAGCTCCTGTCTGTGGACCAGAGACCGACTGGCTGCTCAGATGGGGACGCGTCCTAACACGCCCCGGGACAAACGGGGACTCACCTGTCAGGGTCCTTAATGATCCACCAGTTGTTGACGTCTTTGAAAGGGTAACAGGTGACTTGCTGCTGGTGAGAGCTGCCCCGCCCATTTTCATACCTGAACAGGAAGTACTGTTAGTCAGACTTCAAATGGGAGCTCTCTCATTGGACGCTGTGTCCACGCGACCTGGCAGCACCTGATTGGGTAGTTGGCTTTGTGCGAGTGGAGCCAGCAGGGGATCGGTTGGGACACGGAGCTTCTCAAAGTCACCTGACTACCATAAGCGACTTCCAACGGCTGACCCAGAGTGATCCTGGAGAGACCACCCTGACAACACACAACCAATACATACATATATATATATATATATATACACACATACATATATATTTATATATATATATACACACATACATAGACAAATACACAGTGGCGAGAACAAGGATTTGATACACTGCTGATTTTCCCACAAAGCATGTAGGAGTCTAATTGTTATCATATCTTCAACTGTGTGTGATGGAATCTAAAACAAAAGTCCAGAAAATCACATGTATGATTTAAACATTTGTCGTGTGTCTGACATCTTTTAGTAGCGGTACTTTAATCAGAGCGTTCCCTGCAGCATTGACTGAGCAGCTCACACCCGTGTTCCTGAATAATACATACATGCAAAATAACCTACAAGTTCCCTCATGTGGGCCTTTATGATCATTCCTTCACGAGTTCCTGTGAGAGACTATAAACCCCTCTGACTAATTTGCACTATAGAAAATGAAATGAATGGAATTGTGTTTGTTTGTCTGTGCATGTGTAATTGTGTGTGTCTGTGTTTTTGTGTACTTGTGTGTGTTACCTCCAGACTGGCCTGGAAGGCGGGGCTCATCAGCTGGTCATGTGGTCCACTGCGGTCCAATAGAGTGAGATGAACGTAGAACCAGAAGACGTAGAGCAGCACCGGAACCACCAGGAGACACACAATCCGACACACACACTGCACACACACACTCAGCTACACGGACACAATGTAAACGACATCATCACCATCAAACAGCAGCATGTGCGTATGAATGAGCTGGTGATCAGTTTATTGATCGGTGTCTGAACTCACGTGGCTGACGGCTCGGTCTCCAATAAGGCGCCAGGTGTGCAGAGAGGCCACACCCACCAGCAGCAAGTAGGAGAACACGCCCATATACTTCACCCTGACGGCAAACACACACATTAACACACACCAGGTTCCTCACACGGGCGTCAACTAAGTAGATCCAATGTCCCATCAGCCAATGTCCCATTATTCAATGTCCCATCATCAAATGGCCCATCATCCAATGTCCCATCATCAAATGTCCCATCACCCAATGTCCCATCATCAAATGTCCCATCACCCAATGTCCCATCATCAAATGGCCCATCATTCAATGTCCCATCATCCAATGGCCCATCATTCAATGTCCCATCATCCAATGTCCCATCACCCAATGTCCCATCATCCAATGTCCCATCATCAAATGTCCCATCACCCAATGTCCCATCATCAAATGGCCCATCATTCAATGTCCCATCATCCAATGTCCCATCATTCAATGTCCCATCATCCAATGTCCCATCATCCAATGTCCCATCATCCAATGTCCCATCATCAAATGTCCCATCACCCAATGTCCCATCATCCAATGTCCCATCATTCAATGTCCCATCATCCAATGTCCCATCACCCAATGTCCCATCACCCAATGTCCCATCACCCAATGTCCCATCATCAAATGTCCCATCACCAAATGTCCCATCATCCAATGTCCCATCATCCAATGTCCCATCATCCAATGTCCCATCATCAAATGTCCCATCACCCAATGTCCCATCATCCAATGGCCCATCATCCAATGTCCCATCATCCAATGTCCCATCAGCCAATGTCCCATCAGCCAATGTCCCATCATCCAATGTCCCACCATCCAATGTCCCATCACCAAATGTCCCATCATCCAATGTCCCATCATCCAATGTCCCATTATCCAATGTCCCATCATCCAATGTCCCATCATCCAATGTCCCATCACCAAATGTCCCATCATCCAATGTCCCATCATCCAATGTCCCATCATCCAGCTCAAGTTAACTTGGCTGCACGACATGCAGTGGCTTTCCAGATGTTCTCTGCATCGCAACACTGTACTGACATGTAGAGTATGAGACACAGTCTGTGGGACACTGTGTGAGACACAGTCTGTGGGACAGTGTGTGAGACAGTATGGGAGACGCAGTGTGAGAGGGGGCGTGTCCAGACATTTGTGATGGGGTGGCACCAGTGGGGCACTGACGTATGCAGGGGTGGCATGAAGTGTGAGCAGGAGCGCGTGCGCAGACACACACACACACACACACACACACACACACACACACACACACACACACACACACACACACACACACCCAGGTGTCGGCGTAGCATTAATTTACCATTTTTGTTCACCTGTCGGTTTGCCGCTCAAACTTCTTCTTGCCTGTTTTTTTGCAGGCTACATGCTACTGTAGCGCATCTCTGCCTCTCAGGTTTGAGAAGGAACTGCAACTCTAAACAAGAGTGCAGTTTACGTTCAGTGCCGTGGCCCGCCTCCGACTGGGCGTATAGCCAATCAGATTTCAGGGGTGGCCCGTGTCACCCTAGGCCACTCCCTGAACACGCCAGTGAGTCTGTGGGACAGTGTGTGAGACACAGTCTGAGACACAGTGTGTGGGACAGTGTGAGACGCAGTGTGAGGACACAGTGTAAGACAGCGTGGTCTTCATCACGTAACGCTTCGGCTACTGAAGTTGTTCTTGTAAATAAATGTTTCCTGTCTTCGATGGCGCTCGTACAGGAAGTGATGTCATGACGGATCATGTGATCTCAAGTCTAACTGATGTCCCTCAATGTCTTAATGATGTCAATGAGGAAGAGACTTGTCCTTTATTCTGGGGAGTGATGAACTAAACCAGCTGGCTCAAGTTTGGATGCGTCGCTATGGTGATTTTGCCTCCATAGCGACGCATCAGCTCATCTGACCTCCTGCCTGATCTACGCCATCTTATCCTGACAATCACCCAGCTAACTCAGTTAGCCACGCACACACACACACACACACACACACACACACACACACACACACACACACACACACACACACACACACACACACACACACACACGCACACACTCACCCTACAGCCGCGGCACATGAAGCTCCAGACAGCAGCAGCCAGCAGTATCTGAAGCAGCTGAGGAGTCAAAGGTCACAGAGTCACCGACGCGTCCGCCTGTGGGAGGAGCTTGTCTCCAGCTGAAGTCTCACCTGTGGGAGGAGTTGTGGAACCTCAGGTAGGAGAAGAAAGCCAGCAGCACGAAGAAGATGAGCAGCGACTCCAGCAGCATGAAGCGGGACTGCACGATGAGAGAGTTATCTGCAACACAGGGTTAGTGTCAGTCCCTGAACGCACCGCGCTCACGTCCGTCCCTGAACGCACCGCGCTCGTTTCTCACCCAGCAGCAGCAGCGCTGAAGCTCCCAGAGCAGACAGGTGAGAGAACTTCAGCTCCAGAGTCAGCAGGTAGACGAGAGGAACACAGAGCGCTCCACACAGAGCCGGCAGGAAACGAAGACTCCACACACTCAAACTGCTGGGATACTCTGCACAACGAGACAAACGCACCGGCTCAGATGGGTTCAGCTGGTGTAATGTGGCGGTAACTGAAGTTCCTACCTGCTCCGATTCTGTTCCATGCAAAGTTTCCATCGAACCCTCCCAGGTACGCTGCAACAAACACATTAATAAAGCCACCCGACACACAGATGAGCCCACACAATGGTTGTCGTGGTTACTGACCTCCGAGGGCCAGTATCGTGTGACCGAGCGGAGGCCCGCTCTCATCGATGAAGAAAACTCTCTTCATGTAGAGAGACACGAACTGACCGTAGTAGACCTCATCAAACCTTTAAACGCAGGCAAAGACATCATGGAGCTTTGGGGGGGGATAAATCAAACACACTTACACCACAGCGTTGGGGTAGCTCAGGTGACTCAGTCTGGTCCAGAGGGCCAGCAGGGAGACCAGAACCAGGACCAGGTCAACCTGAGTTGTCACCACCAGGGGGAACTGCAGCATCACTGACACCTGCACACAAGACACCTGAGACACAAGACAGGTGAGTGAGAAGACACCTGAGACACAAGACAGGTGAGTGAGAGGTGAGATAGGGACATTTGAGACAGAAGCTGTGTCTCCAAGTCGCAGCCTGCATCCTTGTAGCCTGCATCCTTGTAGCCTGCATCCTTCAGCAGCCTTCGTAGACCGGGGATGGTCCTCAACAACCGTACAGGCTGAACCGGGACGGTCTCTGAAATGGGACGGTCTGTCCTACGGGGGGACTTCCTGCTTGCGTCATCAGCTTTACCTCCGCTGCTCCTGTTGCCTAGCAACCTGCTGCTTGACTGTAAGAGTCTTAAAAGCCAAAACAATGACAAAGTCCAGAAGAAGAAGATGATATTATTTCATTTAATGTAGTAAGAAAAGCTTCTCCTCCGGACCGTGATATGTTCCAGGCTGAGAGAAGAACACAACTAAATGTAAAGTTACTTTATAATCACACAACAAAAGGAAAAGCGAGATGAGCATCGTTGTGTATTTATTCTGTGACGTCACTGACTTAAAGTGATCTTTCGTGTTCACTAGTAAGTACAGACGAGCTGGCGGTTGTGTGTTTGTTCTAAACGTGTGTAGTTCATGGATGTTCAGAAGAACAGCACATGGACCCGGGGGTTCAGGTGAGGGTCCGGCTCAGGGGCCGTACGGGGGGGTAACGGAGTTAACGTCATCACTAAGAGCACTTTACTGTCTTATGTGCGTTTAACAACAGGACGTCACCAACGTCACGTTTATCCATTTCATGAAGTAAGATGTGATGTTATATTATAACATCCTCAGCCCCGTCCTCTACACCCTGTTCACCCACGACTGTGTCGCCTCCCACGAGGATAACATCGTGCTGTTTGCTGATGGCGCCGCAGTGATGGGACGCGTCACTGGGGGAACGAAGCGGCATACAGGAGGGAGGTGGCCAGCTTGGTGTCATGGTGCGAGGACAACAACCTCTCCCTCAACACTGACAAGACCAAGGAGCTGATAGTGGACATGAGGAAGGAGAGGAGACCTCGTCAACCACTTTTCATCCAGGAGCTTGAAGTTAAGAGGGTGAGCAGCTTCAGATACCTCGGGTTCCACTTCAGTGAGGACCTCACCTGGACACTCAACACAACACAGCTGGTCAAGAAGGCTCAACAGCGGCTGTACGTCCTGAGGAGGCTGAGGAAGTTTGGGATGTCTCCCAAGATCCTCAGCAACTTCTACAGCTGCATCATGGAGAGCATATCGACCAGCTGCATCAGCCCGTGGTACGGCAGCACTTCCACCATGGACCGCAGAGAGAGGTGAGGACAGCAGATCACCAAGACCCCGCCACCCTCTCTGCAGAGCATCTACCACCGCAGGGTTCACAGGAGAGACCCCACCGCCCCCAACATGGTCTGTTCACCCTTCTGCCCTCAGGCAGGAGGTCAAATGCAGGACCACCACACTGAAACTCCTTTTCCCCACTGCCATTAGAGGCATCAACAGCTGAGAGGACTCTATAACCTGACTGTTTTAGCTTGTTAGGGTTCACTTACTGTTACTGTACTGTTCATTTATATTGTAAGTTTTTTCTTTTACAACCTGCTCAGTTTTGCACTTTTCCCCTTACCTCATTTTTATTTCATGAACATTTATGTAAATGTTGTATTTTTATTTTAAAATTGGTTGGCTTTCCAGAAAAGGCAAAATACACAGCGCGTGTGTAGCTGACAATACAAATCTTTGAATCGGCCGTTAGCAACAGCACCACCGTTAGCAATTAGCTGCCAGAGTTTTGTTAGCTTACATTCCTGCCTACAACCCACCTGGTGACGTCAGAACGTTAACAGTCAGACCATCCTGCCGGTAAAGAACTAACTCTCAGCTCCTCCGCTGCTCGTGACTCGTTTCTCCTGGTTTGCTGCTGCCTGCTCACTGAGCCGCTCGATGTGCCCGGTGTTTGGTTGGTGCTGCCTGCTCACTGAGCCGCTCGATGTGCCCGGTGTTTGGTTGGTGCTGCCTGCTCCTGAGCCGCTCGATGCCCGGTGTTTGGTTGGTGCTGCCTGCTCACTGAGCCGCTCGATGTGCCCGGTGTTTGGTTGGTGCTGCCTGCTCACTGAGCCGCTCGATGTGCCCGGTGTTTGGTTGGTGCTGCCTGCTCACTGAGCCGCTCGATGTGCCCGGTGTTTGGTTGGTGCTGCCTGCTCACTGAGCCGCTCGATGTGCCCGGTGTTTGGTTGGTGCTGTCTGCTCACTAAAGGTGGAGCTGATCGTTTCTCTATACTTAAGGCTGGCGCATGCTTCTGCTACGGTGGCCCTGAAGTGCAAAACACAACGGTAAATAGGAAAACACAACGAAATGAACTCCTTACTGAAAAGGTAGGGCCTTATAGCAGAGGACGGACCCTTCTGATTGGACAGACGGACTGTCTGTCTGTCTTCTAACAGGAAATGAAACAGAGCTCTCAAGTGTCACACACTCCCGCCACACATCCAATTCCTCACGCCAAGGAATCGGACTCCGGTTGGCCGTAGCGTCCGCGGCGTCCACCGGGGTACCCCCTTTTATTTAAACAATGGTGAAACACTAGAAGGACACTTTTAAGACACTCGTAAAACATCGCCATCTCTCCGTGACTTCCTGCTGCGTCACTTCCTCCCTCATCACGGCCTCTCAGCCCCCCCACTGATTTATTGATTGACAGAATATCTAGAAAGCAGCATTTCTCAGCTTTCAGGATGCGATTGTGCAAATAGTTAAGGAGTCACGGTAGTTTGAATCCTCCATGTCACTTTCCGTCGCTGGTGAAAGGCTTCGAATTAAGCGGGTTAAAAGTCAGACAGTCCGTCTGTCCAATGAGAAGGGTCCGTCCTCTGCTTCCTGCTATAAGGCCCTCCCCTTTCTGTCACAAGTTAATGTTGTTGTGTTTTCCTATTTGCTGTTGTGTTTTGCACTTCAGGGCCACCATATTCTGCGTCTGCGTCTTCACGTGTCGACGCACTGGTTTCACTTCCTGGTTGTAAAGTCCTGCGTGTGTTGCAGAGCGATTCACCTCCAGAACAACAGGTGGAGTCACGTGTTTTGTTGAAGACGACCTGGAGAGTCACGTCTTTGTGTGTGGAAGTCGTTGGTTGCTTTATTTACTCAACATTTGTGGAGATCTCCCTCCATGAATCAGAGGCCATCCGGCGTCCTCATAGTCCGCCAATGACGGCTTGTACAAGCGCTCATATTCAAAAGCTCTTCAATCTGATCCGTTCTCTCGTCAACGTTCTTCCTTTTAATAACGGCCGTATTGTGCTGTGAAAACGGAGACGTGAGACTCCGTAAAGGACGTAGTCAGAGGACCAATCACAGCCTGGTGCTGCAGGAGGACCAGTCGCTTCAGACGCTAGTCTAGAAAAATGGGTCGACGCACGCAAGGAGGCTTGAAAAGACACGCAAGGGACACACAGGGGACACACGGGGGTCCTTATAATAATAAGAATAATTCCTTGAAATACAACAGGTTCCTCCAAGACTCATCGTAGCGAGGACCCTAATAATAAAGTTTATACTATTGTTCATCTGGCTCTTCTTATTAGAATCATAATTGTTGTGATGGCCCCGTCTCTAATCACGTCCCCCGTCTCTAATCACGTCCCCCGTCTCTAATCACGTCCAGAATGCTTTTGTCCCTTTGTCCCTGGAGAGCAGATTGCCCAAAGCAGTGCACCTGGTCCCAGAACAGGAAGGGGCATAAAAGCCCCGCTCCGGGGCAGGTTGTGACATCGTATTATGATATTGGATGAAGAAGAATACAAAAAGATTACAGTGACATACATGTATTAACATGATGGGTGGTAATGAGGTGTTTTATACTGCCCTACATTTATTTAACGTTACTTTATAGAGTAGATTATTAAACTGGTAAGCAAAATATGTTTATTCAAATATTGATGTAAATAATTGTACAGAAGTCAGACACGCGGCTAATTCAAACTAGCCCCAGGTTAACGTCAGCTAACCTTTGTTAATATAAAAAGGCGAGAACAATTTGCCGGCATAGATGAGCACATGCTAGCATGCTAGCAGACTGTTGGCCATAATTATCCTAGCTTGTAAACAGCTAAATTTAGCCACCTCAACCTTCAATATCTACCTGTTAGCATGGAACTAACACAAGTTAGCGTTTTATGACGCAGGTTAGCATGGGTTAGGTTTGTTTCGGTCCGTCATCTCTGATTGGCTCGTGGGGCATTTCGTGGGCGGAGCCTGAGCGAAAGCTCCCACAATGCTTCCTCTGCCAGGTGATCACTGAAGTCATTGAAGAACGATATGATGTCATCATTAGGCTGCAGCGTGTAAGGACTGCAGAGTGAGAAAGATAAGTGGTATTATAGATGCAGTAATAAGTCACATCTGTAATAAGTAGTACCTACAAAACTACTTCTAATAGAGCTGGTATAATACATATATTTTTAAGTATGATTATAGATGTAGAAAATTATACTAAATGATAAGTAGTACTACAGATGGACCAATATTACTTTATATTATATAAACTTAAAAATAATATATATATATACTTTAAAATAATGTAATTATACTAGACTAACACTTGCTGGTAGCTTCTTAGGGTGTCCAGGATGTTGAACTGCTGCCAGCGTTTAGAGAAGTTGACCTTTGAACCCTGTGATGTCATCAACGTGTCGGGATTCCCAAGGTGTACGAAAGTCAGGTCCTGGAGAATCAACCCCCTGAATAGACAGACACGTCAGAGAGAGACAGGTGTGATGTGGCATTAACTTACAGGTAGGGTATACATAGTGGGGTATATAGGGTATTAACTTACAGGTAGGGTATATGTAGTGGGGTATATATGGTATTAACTTATAGGTAGGGTATATGTAGTGGGGTATATATGGTATTAACTTATAGGTAGGGTATATGTAGTGGGGTATATAGGGTATTAACTTATAGGTAGGGTATATGTAGTGGGGTATATAGGGTATTAACTTATAGGTAGGGTATATGTAGTGGGGTATATAGGGTATTAACCTACAGGTAGGGTATATGTAGTGGGGTATATATGGTATTAACTTATAGGTAGGTAGTATAAATTAACTTATAGGGTATATGTAGTGATTATTAACCTATAGGGTGTATATGGTAGTAGTAGGGTATATGTAGTGGGGTATATATGGTATTAACTTTAGTAGGTAGTATATGTAAGTGGGGTATATAGGTATTAACTTACAGGTAGGATATATGTAGTGGGGTATATATGGTATAACTTACAGGTAGTATATGTAGGGGTATATATGGTATTAACTTAGTGGGGTATATATGGTATTAACTTATAGGTAGGGTATATGTAGTGGGGTATATATGGTATTAACTTACAGGTAGGGTATATGTAGTGGGGTATATATGGTATTAACTTACAGGTAGGGTATATGCAGTGGGGTATATATGGTATTAACTTACAGGTAGGGTATATGTAGTGGGGTATATATGGTATTAACTTATAGGTAGGGTATATGTAGTGGGGTATATATGGTATTAACTTATAGGTAGGGTATATGTAGTGGGGTATATATGGTAGGTAGGGTATATGTAGTGGGGGGTATATGGTATTAACTTACAGGTAGGGTATATGTAGTGGGGTATATATGGTATTAACTTATAGGTAGGGTATATGTAGTGGGGTATATATGGTATTAACTTACAGGTAGGGTATATGTAGTGGGGTATATATGGTATTAGGGTATATGTAGTATTAATAGGTAGGGCATATATGGTATTAACTTATAGGTAGGGTATATGTAGTGGGGTATATAGGGTATTAACTTACAGGTAGGGTATACACGGAGGTTCCACCTCAGCTAGAGCTGCTCTGTAGGCTCTGAAAGACGACGAGCTGTCAATCAAAGAGCTGAATTCCTCCAGAGCCTGAAACACCACACACGACTAATTATTATTATTATTGTTATTATTATCACACTATCATAACGACTACATGATAATAATTATATTTGTTGTTATTCTCTAACAACATTCAGACCTCAGCAGTGTGTCTCTGCCAGTCAAGGCGCCTCAAGGGGGCGGAGTCTAACGCAGAGAGGATGGACAGGTAGGAGTTAAAGTTGTTGAGCCTCCGCAGGTGCTTCAGGAATACACACAAACACACAGTCACTGTGTGTACATGGAATATGGTATCATGTGCGTCTGTGTGTGTCTGTCTTGTGTGTTACCTTCATGGTCTTCAGGAACTTCAGCAGCAGTTTCTCTCGGTCTTGAGATTTATCCTGAAGAATGATGACGGAACGAACCCTAAAACACAAACACACACTTATCATCAGTTACACACACACACACAAACAGGTTGTTTATCAGTAGTATTTTGAGTAGCAGGTTGTGTGTTGTGTATCAGGTTGTGTAGCAAGTTGTGCATCCGGCTGTGTAATATGTTGTGTATCAGGTTGAACCATCACCTTATTGTGGTGGAGAGGTTTGTGTGTCCCTATGAACCTGAGGGCTGTGTTGTCTGGAGCCTTCTGCTCCTGGTAGGGTTACCCATGGTAAAGTGGTCTCAAGCGAGGGGGGGCAGACTAAGAATCGTTCAAAAGACCCTATGAAAAATGGAAGAGGGAAGGAGCTACCTGGCCCGGATGAAGCCCGGGGCCCCCATTTGGGGCCAGACCCTCTAACTCCCATAGGCACACCACCTGTGGGGGAAACCGAGGGGGTCGGGTGCGCTGCTACAAGGGTGGCAGTGACAGTGGGGGGTCAAGACGGAACAGACCTGGGCGGCAGATGCCGGGTCTCGGGACGTGGAACGTCACCTCTCTGGGGGGGAAGCAGCCAAAGCTTGTGCGGGAGGTGGAGGGGTATCAGTTGGATCTGGTGGGACTTACCTCTACGCACAGCCTCGGCTCTGGAACCACACTCCTGGATAGGAGATGGAGTGGCCCATGGTGTGAGGCGCCAGGCGGATGTGGGGATGCACACTCACAGTGTCCCGACTGAATGCTGCTACATTGGAGTTTACCCCAGTGGACAAAAGGGTCGCCTCCCTACGCCTTCAGGTTGTGGGGGGAAAAACTGACTGTTGTCTGTGCATATGCACCAAACAGCAGTTCGGAGTATTCAGCCGTTTTGGAGACCCTGAATGGAGTACTGCATCGGGCTCCAGTAGGAGATTCCATAGTCCTACTGGGAGACATCAATGTGCACATGGGCGACGATGGAGAGGCGTGATTGGGAGGAACGGCCTTCCTGATCTGAACCCGAGCAGCCGTTTATTATTGGACTTCTGTGCCAGTCTGGGTTGTCCAAAACAAAGACCATGTTGGAACATAAGGATGTTCATAAGTGTACGTGGTACCAGAGCACCCTAGGCCAAAGATTGATGATCGATTTTCAACTCACACCTCTGGCGGAGCTTCGCTCACATTCCTGTGGAGGTAGGGGACATTGAACCAGAGTGGTGTATGTTCAAAACTTCCGTCGCTGAAGCTGTGGCAGTGAGTTGTGGTTTAGGTGCATTAAGGGGCGGTAACCCTCAAACCCTATGGTGGACACCGGTGGTCAGGGAAGCCGTCCAAGGAGGCCTTTCAGGTTATGATATCCAGTGGGACTCCAGAGGCAGTTGCAGTGTACCGACAGACTCGAAGGGCGGGTGCCTCTGCCGTGAAGGAGGCAAAGCAGCGAGTGTGGGAGGAGTAATTATGGAAAAGGACAACGTGCTTCTGAAAGACCATCCGGCACCTCAGGAGGAGGAAACGGGGAACCATCCAAGCTGTGTACAGTAAGGATGGGACCCTGTTGACCACAACTGAGGAGGTTATCGGTGCGGTGGAAGGAACACTTTGAGGAACTCCTGAATCCAACTACTACGCCCTCTTTGGTAGAGGCGGAGCTGGAGGCGGAGCAATGGGTGTTGGGGGGCTGTCATGGATGACACGCCTCTTCAACATTGCGTGGGAGTCTGGGACAGTGCCAAAAGAGTAGCAGACCGGGCTGGTGGTGACTCACCTCACAAAGGGGGGAGAGTGTGTGCCAATTACAGGGGTATCACACTATTGAGCCGCCCTGTTAAAGTCTACTCTAACCCTCAATTTCCACAAACTCCGGAACGGCTGCGTAACGGCTCCGGCACGGCGGTGGAGTCAAAAGGTTTCCATTAGGATATCGAGGCGTAGTCAGGGGGAGGAGGGTCTACAGTTTGAGGCCATAGTTCTCAGCAGGAAACTGATGGATTGCCAACTCCGGCTAGGGAATGTGTCCAAGTGAAGGAGGTTAAGTATCTTGGGGTCTTGTTCACGAGTGAGGGGAAGATGGAGTTTGGCTGGAGAATCCGAGCAGCGGCACTCGCTTTACTGCACCGTTGTGATGAAAAGACTAGAGCTGAGCCGGAAGGCAAAGCTCTCAATCTACCGGTCAATCTTCGTTCCTACCCTCACCTATGGTCATGAAAGAATTAGGTCATGGGTACAAGCGGCCAAAAGGAGAGTGGCTGGCGTCTCCTTTAGGGATAGGGTGAGAAGCTCAGCCATTCGTGAGGAGCTCGGAGTAGAGCCGCTGCTCCTTTGCAAGCCAGTTGAGGTGGTTTGGGCCTCTGGTGAGGACGCCCCCTGGGCGCCTCCCTAGGGAGGTGTTCCAGGCACGGCCAGCTGGGAAGAGGCCCCGGGGTAGACCCAGGACTAGGTGGAGAGATTCTATCTGCACTGGCCTGGGAACGCCTTGGGATCCCCAGTCAGAGCTGGTAGATGTGGCCCAGTAAAAAGGAAAGTTTGGGGTCCCCTGCTGGAGCTGTTTCCCCCGCGACCCGACCCCGGATAAGCAGTTGAAGATGGATGGATGCTTGTGTAGCAAGATGTGTACCAAGCTCTGGGTTGTGTAGCAGGTTGTGTGTTGTGTAGCATGTTGTGTAGCATGTAGTAGCATGTTGTAGTATGTTGTGTACCAGAAGGAGACGTTGTTGAAGTGTTGTGTGAACTCTTTAAGGTTTGGACTTTTCTCCTCATTCTGCTCTTTAGACCACAGCAACACCTCTGGAAGCTAGACAGGTGAGAAACAGACAGACAGGTGAGACACAGAGAGACAAACAGGTGAGGAAAAGACAGAGAGGTGAGAGAAAAACAGACAGGTGTACCTCAATCTTGCAGAAGAGCTCTGAGTCCAGCAGAGTCAGCTGTTCAGCTAGATCCTGACTCCTGAAGTCCAGAAGAGTTCCTGGTCTGAGAGACAAGAAGAGACATTAAGGTCTCACAGGATTACACACCTGTCAATCATCGGAGGTCACGGTTACCTTGCAGCCACGCCCTTAGCTGCGAGAGGGCGGAGCGACTGAGGAGAACCAATCATGTGCCACCTCTGCTCCAGCTTGGACAGAATGTTGGAGCGCAGCAGACGAGCAAGTCTCAGCTCTCCGCCAATCAGGAGGCTGAACACCAGGTCCATCAGGAGGAGGAGCAGGTTAGAGTCCAGCTCTATGGCACTGTGCACAGCCACAGACACACACAGATAGACACTTAAAACTCTGATGAGTTCAACTGTCTGTCTATGTGTGTCTGTCTGTGTGTGTCTCACCACAGCTCGTCCACCACGCTGACCAGCAGGTGGAAGGTGTTGTTGGCAGCGGCGATGCGCTCAGGGTCCCTTTGTTTACACAAGTGTTTGTATGTTTTAAAGGTTAAAGATTCTCTGAAAGAAGGTTATCTAAAAATATATTTATATATATAGTGTATCATTATAAACGATGTTCTTATTACTCATTCACGTTAGTAAGTCAAACAGATCATAATTCATCTCTGATATCTATTTATGTATTTCTGGATTTAATCAAGCTCACTACAATTTACAGTTAGCAGCACACACACACACACACACACACACACACACACACACACTGAGAGAGGATATCTGTGCTGCAGTTTGATGATGACGTCTTCGGGACTGATGAAGCTCCTGAAGGTGGAGAGGAAGGCTTCACGGTACACAACTTGTTCTACATACACACACAACACACACAACCATCATAAAACACAACATTTTCTATACACACATCCCACGTAACCATCACAATACACAACCTGTTCTACACACACTACACACCGCTGTGAGCCATTGTCGCATGGACCAATAGGATCTCAGCAGACGCTGCTTTGACGTCCGGCCCGTCCTCCCCCCTGAGAGGGACAGAAGTCAGATTGATTAGAGGTCTGTCCTCCTTCTGAGAGACACCACGTGTGTCTCATTTGGTGAGACCCGGCCTTCTGGGTCCTTCGAGGGCCGCATAGACTGAACCAAGCGGTCTGGCCTACGGGGGGACTTCCTGCTTGCGTCATCAGTTTATCCTCTGCTGCTCCAGTTGCCTAGCAACCTGTTGCGCTTGACAACAAAAGCCTTAAAACCCCCAAAAGATACAAATCATTGTCTTGTTTGGCCTACAATGCATGATGGGATATGCTGGTCTGCATAGGCTAGATCCCCTGGGAGGGCTGTGTCCTTCCTCACCGCGACGAACCGACCGACAGCCGAGTCACAGCCAAAGTGACGCATGAGGTTGAATGAAGAGCAGCCTGAGACGGAGGAGAGACCAAACGAGAGACAGCTACAGAGGACCGGCGGGCTGGATGAGGTACCTGAGGCTTCATTATGATCCTGCGGAGGACCTCCTGCCCGTCGGTCAGCAGCACCTCCTCCTGCAGCTCCCTGCTCCTCCTCTTAAGCTCCGCCTCCTGCTGGAGACTGCACAACAGATGGTCATCAGTTGGTCCAGGAGGCGCTGAGGGAGACGTTCTCTGCCTAGTCGGTCCCCGAACACTCGTTTCATCCACGAAGGAAGAATAGGAACCGAGATATTGGTCCCTTTCTCAGGGTGAGGTCGTTTCAAAGCGTGACGCCAACACGTCACGTCGCACAACACATCGACGTCAACAAAAATCCTTTGGCCATTTCCCCACAAATAATGTGTAATATATAAGATTAGAGAGGTCGACAGGTCCTCTACAAGTGTAAGAAAGATTTACAACACGTCCCTCGTCTTTTTGGCACTGTTATGGGAAAATGTCCCCAATATTTATGCATGTATTGTATAAGAGTTTGAAATGTAGAACCAAAGGCCAAGAAGAGTGACATCCTGAGCTCAGTCTGTGTCTCACCTGTCCGATGCCGGGTCCTCCTCGTACGGTCCACCTGGATCCTGATGGAGGTAAGAACAGATGTCCACTCATCAATCAGAGCGCTGAGGACATGGTTCTACCAATGAGAGGTGTGTAGGCCTCAGGTACGTGTATGGAAGCCAGTCACCTGTTGTCTCTTCTTTGCTGGTAGAACTGGAGCAGGAAGTAGCTCAGGTAAGGGGGTGGAGTCTAATGTCTGTGTGTCCAGGTGGGTGTGCGCCAGGCGGTAGGTGGTCTCCAGCTCCCGCTGCCTGCTACTGTATCGCTGGCCAGAGGTCAAAGGTCGCTGGTAGAACATGGCTGCTGATTGAGCGCTATAGGTGGAACAGAACTGAAGGTACTGATGGACTGGGAGACAGACAGACAGAATGACAGACAGATCAATAAAACGTTAGCTTAGCTTAGCTCTACCACTGGAACCAGTGGCTAAACGTTAGCCTAGCTTAGCTTCATGATTGTTTTACTCACTGTGTAGTTTCTTCTCAGGGAGTGGGGGGGGCGTCTTGCTGGGAGACTTGGGGGAGGAGCCCAACTCATCAGGTCCAATGTCATCATCACAGTGGGAGGGCCTCTGTTCATGGGGGGGGGGGTCAAAGCTAAATGAAGAGGGCTGGGAGAGGGTCGGCCCTGTAATCCAGAACAGCAGTCAGACAGACAGTCAGAAAGACAGAAAAAACAGACAGACAGGCAGACAGACCTGCAGTACTGCAGCGTCTCTTCTCTGGGAGGTTGGGGGGGGGAGTGATGATGGGTGAGGAAGAGGAAGAGGAGGCTCAAAGGAGGAGGAGTCAGTGAGCAGAAAGTTGTAGTCAGGATCTTCTTCTTCTTCTCCTGAGATACAAAAACACTTTATTCTCACCTAAAAGGGAAAAACTGTTCATTATGAAAAGTGATCATAAAATAAAAGCATTTAATGATAATAATAAAAATAAGTATTGAAAGTATTATTATTATAATGAGAGTAATCATGACGATGATAATAATCATCATGATGTTAATAGCAATAACAATGATGTTATGTCAAATAATAACTTTTAGTTTGAATACAAATAAAGACTCAGCAGGAAGCAGCACTCAACCCTACTTCCTGTTTCTGTCAACTGACAGGAAATAATGTAATTTACACCATGCTGCTAACTGGAAATGTGTGTGTGTGTGTGTGTGTGTGTGTGTGTGTGTGTGTTACCACAGTGTATAAATGTGTGTGTGTGTGTGTGTGTGTGTGTGCTACCACAGTGTGTGTTCTCAGCAGCAGACTCTGCAGAAGAAAAAGAGTCGCACTTCAAACCGGCGTCCTCCTGTAACACATATTTTACATAATTGTACATTCTTTTATACTTTGACATGTATTGATTGCTATTAAATAAAATGTATACAATACAGTACTAATACTACAATACTAATACTACTAATACTACTCAGTACAAAGTATTTCAAAACAGCTGTATGTATCATCAGAGAGCCGGAGAGGAGACCTCAAACGGTTCTGTGATGATCCGACTCCTCTGCTCCCATAGACGTCTATGAGGAAATGACTCTACTTCTCTGTAGTGACCAGCAGGGGGCGACTCCTCTGCTCCCATAGACGTCTATGAGGAAATGACTCTACTTCTCTGTAGTGACCAGCAGGGGGCGACTCCTCTGCTCCCATAGACGTCTATGAGGAAATGACTCTACTTCTCTGTAGTGACCAGCAGGGGCTCTACTGTAGTGACCAGCAGGGGGCGACTCCTCTGCTCCCATAGACGTCTATGAGGAAATGACTCTACTTCTCTGTAGTGACCAGCAGGGGGCGACTCCTCTGCTCCCATAGACGTCTATGAGGAAATGACTCTACTTCTCTTGATTTGTTCCCTCAGTAAACATTGTAAACATGAGTTTATGGTCTCAGTCTCTAGTTTCAAGTCTTCTTCAACACAGCGTGATGTTCATCTAGTGAATTATGGTCCATTTAGAGTCAAACAGACCATAAAGCAGCGGACGCTTTAGGGCGGGGCTACACGCTGATTGACAGGTGTCTGTCATGGTCAACTTGAACTCTTTCACAGTGTTTTTTCACACCGTTTGCCTGCACTCCGCCCTTGTATTTGGGTGGAGAACAAAAACAAAGACGCCGTCGTAATGTAATTATGAGACGTGTACCTGTTGACTCTGTCTGTCGACTTCAGTCTCTCGTCTCATTGGTGCTACTATGGCGACCCTGCAGGGGGCGGGGCCCATAGATTGACGTCTTTTAGGCGGCAAGGTTGGAGGACTAAATGTTAAAAGACAGGCAGACAGACAGACATGTGCTATTTAGTACTTATACCTTTAGTACTGAGAGTATATCTGAAGCTGCTATACAAGTACTCGTATTATCACAATACTGCAACACAGTACTGGCAATTAGTACTTTCACTGCAGTAGAGGTTAAATACTAGTATTATTATTATTATACTAATATGTCAGAAACATGATGTAATGCTTTTTAACAGCAGCATATATTATCAACATCTCCAACCAGCAGGAAAGTGATGTCACATTAAAAAACTTCTCCGTCCTCTCTTTCAGCAAAACAGAGACAGGAAGTTCTGAGACAGGAAGCAGGGGACAACATGTGATATCTTTAGTCTTTTATCTACTTCCTGTTTCATCCAAAGTTCTATTTCTGCTGCGTGGATTCGCTTAAGAAAAAAAGAACCCAGAAAGAAGTAAAAGAGAAGGATACATACGATCAGTATGAAAGCCGTCATCATCGATATCCACATATTTATTGATCATTGTGTAACTGTGATAACAGACTCACCTGAGCCCCTGTGTGGACACTCGGGGGAGGGACACCTGTGGCTGGGACGCAGGAGGGAGGGACATCTGAGTTTGGGAGGCGTGATTGAGGGACACATGGGACACAACAGGGAGGGACACTGGAGAGATGAGTTCTGTGAGGGGCATTGGGGGTTTAGGAGGAGCCCAAGACGTCTTCTTTTTCTCCTCGTCTTCCTCTGCAAGAGCTCCTGCAGACGTCCCCTCTGATTTCACCACGTCATCAAACACACAAGTTTGTCCCTCGGTGACCCCAAATTGGACAGGAGACAATGGAGCAGAGTCGCCTCGTCTCTCTGCAGCCAATCGCACAAGTTCCTGATAAAAAATCAGAACAACAACACAAGCTGCTGTCGTTAGCATATGAATCCACACAGACAGACAGGAATAGGACAACAGAGACATATATAGGGGCGCAGAGGACAGGACAGGAATAGGGACAGGAACAGGACATATATATATATACTTTTAACAGAGGACATGAACAGGACAGGATAGGACAGGAACAGGACATATATAGGACGCAGAGGACATGAACAGGACAGGAATAGGACAGGAACAGGACATATATAGGACGCAGAGGACATGAACAGGACAGGAATAAGACGTGGGTAGGACATGAATAGGACAGGAACAGGACATATATTTCACAGAGGACATGAACAGGACAGGATAAGACGTGGGTAGGACATGAATAGGACAGAAACAGGACATATATAGGACAGAGGACATGAACAGGACAGGACAGGAACAGGACAGGACATACAGACAGAATGGGTAGGACATGAATAGGACAGGAACAGGACATATATAGGATAGAGGACATGAACAGGACAGGACGAACAGACATATATAGGGTAGACAGGACATGAACAGGACAGGAATAGGACAGGAACAGGACATATATAGGACGCAGAGGACATGAACATGAAACAGGACAGGAATAAGACGTGGGTAGGACATGAATAGGACATGAACAGGACAGGAATAGGACATGAACAGGACATAGAACAGGACATATAGGACATGAAGGACATGAATAGGACACAGGACATATATAGGACGTAGAGGACATGAACAGGACAGGAATAAGACGTGGGTAGGACATGAATAGGACAGGAACAGGACATATATAGGACGTAGAGGACATGAACAGGACATGAATAGGACAGGAACAGGACATATATAGGACGCAGAGGACATGAACAGGACAGGAATAAGACGTGGGTAGGACATGAATAGGACAGGAACAGGACATATATAGGACGCAGAGGACATGAACAGGACAGGAATAAGACGTGGGTAGGACATGAATAGGACAGGAACAGGACATATATAGGACGTAGAGGACATGAACAGGACAGGATAAGACGGGTAGGACATGAATAGGACAGGACATATATAAACAGGACATAGGACGAGGACATGGGGCCAGAGGGACATGAACAGGACAGGAACAGGACAGGAATAGGACATGAACAACAGGACATGAACAGGACATGACTAGGACATAGGAGAGGACATGAACAGGACAGGGAATAAGAACAGGACATATATAAATAGACATGACAATAGGACAGAACAGGACATATATACAACATTAGAGGACATGAACAGGACAGGAATAACAGACATGAATAGGACAGGAACAGGACATATATAGGACGTAGAGAGGACAGTAAACATAAGAAGGGGAGGACAGAACAGGACATGAATAAGACTGGGTAGGACATGAATAGGACACAAAGAGGCCATGAACAGGACATAAGGAGGCGAAGAACGTAACGCAAAGAACAGGACATGAACAGGACATGAATAGGACAAAAGACGAACAGGATATGAAGAGGACACAAATAGGACATGACTAGGACATAAGGAGGTGATAAACAGGACATACATAGAAGATGAATAGGACAACAGGGAGATGAAGGGCATTAACAGGACATAAATACAACGTGATTACAACATAAGTAGGATATGAACAAGACGTGAAGAGACAGTAAACATAACTAGAAGAGGACAAGAACGGAATATGAACGAGACTTCATAGACTTCGGGACATGAAGAAGACACCGAAAGCACATGAACAGGACATTAATAGAGCATGAAGAACAGGACATGAAGAGGATTTGAATAGGACATGAACAGGGCATGAAGACAGGAGATGAATAGGACATGAAGAGGAGATGAATAGGACATGAACAGGAGATGAATAGGACATGAACAGGACATGAATAGGACATGAACAGGACATGAATAGGACATTAAACAGGAGATGAATAGGACATGAACAGGAGATGAATAGGACATGAATAGGGGATGAACAGGACATGAATAGGACATTAAACAGGAGATGAATAGGACATGAACAGGAGATGAATAGGACATTAAACAGGACATTAAACAGGAGATGAATAGGACATGAAAAGGACACAAATAGGGGATGAAGAGGAAATGAATAGGACATACATGGGACATAAAGAGGACATGAATAGGCCACAAAGAGGACATAGTGAAGATGTGGATCAGGACTCTATGACGAAAACACCAGAATATAATTTTTTTTCTCACCTTGACCCCGTCCAGCACTGCCCTGATCACCAAGGTAACGCTGGCTGTTGAATCCTGGTTGCCGTGGGCGATACCTTGCAGCATTACCTCATCGGCCCAGCGAATCAGCTGAGCCAGAGACAGGTAGAGACGAGTGAGACAGGAAGTGACGGTCTTACTGCAGAGGACAGAAGAAGTCTGGTCAGGAGACAACAGGTCACTCTGTTGATGATTGGGGTCAAAGGTGAGGTCCCTACCTGTTGTGTAGGTGTGGCTCTAACTGGACCAGAGTCTGGACCGCTTCAAGGACTCTGCTGGATGCCCCACCTAACAGACCGCCCACCACAGACTGGTCCAGAACCTGTTTGTCCACTCCCAGTCTGTCCACTAGAGCTTTGAAGTACTGAAGAGAGCTAATAACGGCCCGCTGCTCATCCGCCAACACACACACCGACTGACACACACACAGGCACACACAAAAGAAATGGTGAATGTAGGATTTTGTTCTTGTTTGTGTGTGCGTGTGTGTGTATATATGTGTGTTTACCTTTTCTTGCAGAGTGCGTTGCAGGTTCAGATCTAATGGTTTGGGTGTTTGTGACGGGGTTTGTTTGATTTGCTCAAAGCGTTTGATCCTCTGCTGGTGAAGTTTATCCTTCAGCCTCATGGTGAGAGACACAAACTGGGAAGCTGGAGAGGAGAATTATCATCATCAAGAATAAAAGCCTCTCAGATTGAAACAAGCTCTGAAGGAAACTGTCAGGAAGTGAGTTAGACTTCTGTTGCAGAAGGAGAAGCTCACCTGTCTTACTCTCGGCCCGGGAGGACATGTCTGCAGGTCAGACACGTCTGGTAGCGTTGAATCCTCTGCGTCGTTCTTCTTGCTTCCTTCCTCCTCTTCTTCCTCTTTGTGAGCCGGTGTCACTTATCGTCAGTCTAACTGTTCTCAGAGAGGAGGGGAGGAGTCATCCTGCAGCTCCACCTGCTGGCAGGAAGCTGTCAGCACATCTGTGTTCACTGGACCCTCAACTTAATATAGTTCAGTTTACTCATTCTGTGTAAAAGTAAAGACGACTTGTGTCTCTTCAACTTCAAACAAACTTTATTCATGTCAAAGCGTCCCCGATTACATGACATCAACATACACAACACTACTACACACTACAGTCTGGGTTGCTGCATATTTCGGTTAAACAGATTAATAAATAACCTCTTTACACATATATGGTACATTACCATCTTTATATATTCTGTAAACATTTATATCAATACCAAACACTGAAGTTTCTATGATCACAGTGAGGAGCTGTGTTCAGCGGCTCTGCTATCCCTCAGCTAGCGCTCAAGTAACGCTCTGCTATCCCTCAGCTAGCACTCAAGTAATGTTCTCTTATCCCTCAGCTAGCACTCAAGTAATGTTCTCTTATCCCTCAGCTAGCACTCTAGTAACGCTCTGCTATCCCTCAGCTAGCACTCAAGTAATGTTCTCTTATCCCTCAGCTAGCACTCAAGTAATGTTCTCTTATCCCTCAGCAGCTAGCACTCAGCTAGCACTCAAGTAACGTTCTCTTATCCCTCAGCTAGCACTCAAGTAATGTTCTCTTATCCCTCAGCTAGCACTCAAGTAACGCTCTGCTATCCCTCAGCTAGCGCTCAAGTAACGCTCTGCTATCCCTCAGCTAGCACTCAAGTAATGTTCTCTTATCCCTCAGCTAGCACTCAAGTAATGTTCTCTTATCCCTCAGCTAGCACTCAAGTAATGTTCTCTTATCCCTCAGCTAGCACTCAAGTAATGTTCTCTTATCCCTCAGCTAGCACTCAATGTTCTCTAACGCTCTGCTATCCCTCAGCTAGCGCTCAAGTAACGCTCTGCTATCCCTCAGCTAGCACTCAAGTAATGTTCTCTTATCCCTCAGCTAGCACTCAAGTAACGCTCTGCTATCCCTCAGCTAGCACTCCTCAGCTAGCACTCAAGTAATGTTCTCTTATCCCTCAGCTAGCACTCAAGTAACGCTCTGCTATCCCTCAGCTAGCGCTCAAGTAACGCTCTGCTATCCCTCAGCTAGCACTCAAGTAACGCTCTGCTATCCCTCAGCTAGCACTCAAGTAACGCTCTGCTATCCCTCAGCTAGCTGCTATCCTGCTATCCCTCAGCTAGCACTCAAGTAACGCTCTGCTATCCCTCAGCTAGCACTCAAGTAACGCTCTGCAATCCCTCAGCTAGCACTCAAGTAACGCTCTGCTATCCCTCAGCTAGCACTCGAATAACGCTCTGCTATCCCTCAGCTAGCACTCAAGTAACGCTCTGCTATCCCTCAGCTAGCGCTCAAGTAATGCTCTGCTATCCCTCAGCTAAACTATGTTAAATCTTAAACTAGCATGCTTAAATGAATGTGAACACATACATATTCTGCTAACGGGTAGCAAACAGCTAGCTTACACATTGCTGGACTAATACAACATAATCGGCATCACATTACCAACGAACACAGGCAGAATAAATAGATCAGCAGTTACAGTTCAGATTCATAAAGCTTGTCGTTAATATTTCCAACTAAAAGCTGATGGTGGGACCACAAACTCTCAAAATCTCCTGGATTCATTCTTTAGCAACACTTTCAATGACATTTAATAAACCCAAATAAACACCACAGAGGAATGTAACTAACTATCAATATTGCTTCACATTTTATTTTCATTTGAATTGTCGATTGAAAGTAAAACACTTATTTCTTTCCTTGTGGGTTTCATGGAAATATTTTCTGAGACAAAATATAAATAATATAATACATTACATATTAACAACAAATTAAATCAAAACGATATTGATCTTAGCAGAAAAAATCACAGAATTTTAATCTGTTTAACGACATTAAATAAAATGGGAAGTTACAGACTCACTAGATTTTTGATGGTTGTTGTAGCATTAAACTGCTAACTGTCTCAATAGGATAAATCAACTTGAAAGAGTTAAAATTATTTAGAACCATTTGGAACCTGTCAGAACCCATTAAAACCACTTAGAACCGGCTAGACCTGGTTATAACCGTTTGGACCTAGTTAGAGAAATTTAAAATTCACGATTCAAGAGAGAGTTACAATAATCAAAAACCAGTTTAACCAGTTTGAACCTTTAATTCTGAAGATTTACGGCTTAATTCCAACTCGCCGCTTGCACTGCACCATGGGACCTCTAGTCACAGCGGAACAGCTCGGCGGCCTTTGGGGTGATACGGTTTGTGGACGATGTTACCCACCTGCGCCAATTGGACATCCACATTAAAGGTGACAACTATGATCAATAATATCAACATATTATGAATAAATAAATACATATCTCATTATATAAGAATAAATGAAAAGTAAAAAAATGATATGTAACTTTACACTGAAAAAAATCCAACATTTCCAAAACATTTCAGCATAAACAAGAACATTTCATCAGCATTTGTACAAGAGAGACAAACAATCAAGTGAAAGTTTGTTTTTATCCCAGATCAGCTGGAACATCCAGAGAGGAGTGGGAGCTCTTCAGTACTTTATGAACCTGATCATTGAGTAAAATGTTTCTGTCACTGTTGTGATTTGATGACAGACAGGCCTGACCTGTCTCAATGTCCTGACAGCTGGACCACATATTAAAACACACAATATTGCTGATAATTTGCTATAATGTGTCATAATGTGCTGATAATCCATATCATTATTACTTGAAGTTTACAGTAACACATCATCAATACAGACCAGTAGATACGAACAGACACTAGGTTCAAGCTAACCCTCAATAGAAGACTGGGGGCTCTCTCCGTGGGCGGGGCTACCTTTACTGGAACGACTGGGAGGAGAGACAAACATAAGAGGTGAATCCATAACACAACACACAACAGTTATCAGGCTGAAGGGTTAAAGGTTCAACCAGTCATCAAACCTGAACCACTGAGAACCAGTATGAACCACTGATAATCACAGGGAACCGCTGAGAACCAGTATGAACCACTGATCATCACAGGGAACCACTGAGAACCAGTATGAACCACTGATAATCACAGGGAACCACTGAGAACCAGTATGAACCACTGATAATCACAGGGAACCACTGAGAACCGGTATGAACCACTGATCATCACAGGGAACCACTGAGAACCGGTATGAACCACTGATCATCACAGGGAACCACTGAGAACCGGTATGAACCACTGATCATCACAGGGAACCACTGAGAACCGGTATGAACCACTGATCATCACAGGGAACCACTGAGAACCGGTATGAACCACTGATCATCACAGGGAACCACTGAGAACCAGTATGAACCACTGATAATCACAGGGAACCACTGAGAACCGGTATGAACCACTGATAATCACAGGGAACCACTGAGAACCGGTATGAACCACTGATCATCACAGGGAACCACTGAGAACCGGTATGAACCACTGATCATCACAGGGAACCACTGAGAACCAGTATGAACCACTGATCATCACAGGGAACCACTGAGAACCAGTATGAACCACTGATCATCACAGGGAACCACTGAGAACCAGTATGAACCACTGATCATCACAGGGAACCACTGAGAACCAGTATGAACCACTGATCATCACAGGGAACCACTGAGAACCAGTATGAACCACTGATAATCACAGGGAACCACTGAGAACCAGTATGAACCACTGATAATCACAGGGAACCACTGAGAACCAGTATGAACCACTGATAATCACAGGGAACCACTGAGAACCGGTATGAACCACTGATCATCAGGGAACCACTGAGGGAACCATCATCACAGGGGAACCAGAACCAGTATGAACCACTGATCATCACAGGGAACCACTGAGAACCAGTATGAACCACTGATAATCACAGGGAACCACTGAGAACCAGTATGAACCACTGATAATCACAGGGAACCACTGAGAACCAGTATGAACCACTGATAATCACAGGGAACCACTGAGAACCAGTATGAACCACTGATCATCACAGGGAACCACTGAGAACCGGTATGAACCACTGATAATCACAGGGAACCACTGAGAACCAGTATGAACCACTGATAATCACAGGGAACCACTGAGAACCGGTATGAACCACTGATCATCACAGGGAACCACTGAGAACCGGTATGAACCACTGATCATCACAGGGAACCACTGAGAACCGGTATGAACCACCACCCCGAAGTGTTAACCGAGGGTGTAGTGTTTTTCCTTCGGTTCTGTTTGTCATTAAGCCGCATTGAGCTGCAAACATGTGACGTTATTTCCTCACGTGAATTACAGCAGATCGTTTAATACCAGTTTTTTTTCTTTATTTTACACAGCAAAGCGTTAAATAAATATAGAAATAATACATTCTGTCACACGGTAGAAAGCGATGTGCTCTCGTGCCTCATGCAGCTCGTCTCTGTTTCACCTGCTGCAATCAAAACGCCAATCAAGCGAGAGAAACAAGGAGCGTCAATCCAACAAATGCTTTCTAATATATGGTACATATCTTATGTACCTGCACAATGAGCATAAATCAAATATTAAATTATTAATCTTCCCTGAATTCCAATTGACATATATAAACACTTCAGGTGCTTACAGAGGAGAAACACTGTAAACAGTTAATATATTGTTTATAATTTGAAGTTAAAAAGTTTGAAGCTGTAGTAAAAGTGTTTTTTATTTATATATGCTTACATTATTGTCTGAACAGTTAATATATTGTTCAATTTGAAGAAAGAAATTTGCCGTGGCAATAAAAAAAATGTCTCGGTAGTATCGGTTGAGGCACCGATATCGTTTTAAAAGTATCGGTTTGATCCAGTATGAACCACTGATAATCACAGGGAACCAGTGAGAGGAGAATTATAGTATGTTAGAAGTGGAGTCAAGTATAGAAATATATTATGTTGAAAGCACAGTAAAGTAGAAATGTGGCATAAAGAAGGACATGTTTGAGCAGTCAGAATGACAGACTGGCAGGTCAGACAGACAGCTCAGTAACATTTAGATTAAGCTGTCAATCATAGAGCTAATGTAATTTCAGTAGTGATGCTTCCTTGTGATGCTGGGGGGGATGCAATGAAATGGTGAGGTAAGCGATCTGATTGGACGATGAGAGACTGACGTACCATTGGTGAACTCCTCACTGGTCACTGATAGAGATTCTGAAAAAATAACCATATATGGTCATAATGAGGGCGGCAGGAATGGGGGAGGGGCTCCCTGCTGTGACAGCAACACGTCTGAGAGCTGCCTGATTATCATTATAGGGAATTGTTACAACAGAATCACACAAACAGAGTGACACAAGCAGACAGACAGCGGGACAAGTAGACAAGAGAGATTGATAACTGATGAGGGAAGGATGGAGGAGGGATAGACGACTGATAAAGGAGTGATAGAGGAGTGATGGAGTGATAGAGGACGATGGAGTGTTGAAGGAGTGATAGAGGAGTGATGAAGGAGTGATAGATGAGCGATGAAGGTGTGATAGAGGAGTGATGAAGGAGTGATAGATGAGTGATAGATGAGCGATGAAGGTGTGATAGATGAGTGATGAAGGTGTGATAGAGGAGTGATGAAGGAGTGATAGATGAGTGATAGATGAGCGATGAAGGTGTGATAGATGAGTGATGAAGGAGTAATAGATAAGTGACAGAGGAGTCATAGAGGAGTGATGAAGGAGTGATAGATGAGTGATGAAGGAGTGATAGATAAGTGACAGAGGAGTCATAGAGGAGTGATGAAGGAGTGATAGAGGAGCGATGAAGGAGTGATAGAGGAGTGATGAGGGTGATAGAGCAGCGATGAAGCAGTGATGGAGGAGCGATGAAGCAGTGATAGATGAGTCATAGAGGAGTGATAGAGGAGCGATGAAGCAGTGATGGAGGAGTGACAAAGGAGTGAGAGGAGTGATGAAGGTGTGATAGAGGAGTGATGAAGGAGTGATAGATGAGTGATAGATGAGCGATGAAGGTGTGATAGATGAGCGATGAAGGTGTGATAGAGGAGTGATGAAGGAGTGATAGATGAGTGATAGATGAGCGATGAAGGTGTGATAGATGAGTGACAGAGGAGTCATAGAGGAGTGATGAAGGAGTGATAGAGGAGCGATGAAGGAGTGATAGAGGAGTGATGAAGGAGTGATAGAGGAGCGATGAAGCAGTGATGGAGGAGCGATGAAGCAGTGATAGATGAGTCATAGAGGAGTGATGAAGGAGTGATAGATGAGTCATAGAGGAGTGATAGAGGAGTGATGAAGGAGTGATAGAGGAGCGATGAAGCAGTGATGGAGGAGTGACAAAGGAGTGAGAGGAGCGATGAAGGTGTGATAGAGGAGTGATGAAGGAGTGATAGACGAGCGATGAAGAAGTGACAAAGGAGTCATAGAGGAGTGATAAAGAAGTTATGAAGTAGTGATAGATGAAGTCTAGGAGGAGGAAGGAGCGATGAAGTGATGAAGGGGTTATATAGGAGCGATGTAGAAGTGATATAGGTGTGATGAACGTGTGATAGAGGAACAAAGCAGTGATATAGGAGTGGCGAAGGAGTGATTAGTAGTAGTAACCCTGTACTAGAGTGAGTAGTAGTTGCCGTAGAAGTAGTAACTCTGTAGTAGAGTTGATGATGAGAAATACTGATTGTCACTGAAATTCTCCTCTGCAGAGTAACACTACTCCAACAATATTATGAATAACAATAGTATAAATAATCATATTATTATTATAAAAGTGCTAATGATATAAATAACTCCTACAATATTATTATGAATAGCTATAATAATAATGAATAATAAATAATGTTACAATAAACATAAATAATTACTAATTTACCGCACTTTTTGATCAGCTCAGCATCACTCAGAACCAGAGTCGGCTTGACCTTTGACCTCAGACAGTGTGTGTGTTGGTACCTTGGGACTCCGGGAGGGGGCGCTCGGTTGGGTCGGGAGGGGATGGAGGGGGTTCCAGGATCAGGTGACATGGCGGGACGGGACGGAGGGCCAGAGGCGGAGCGCCCACCTTGACGGGGAGGTCCGGGGGGGGCCCGGCGCTGGGGTACTGGACTGGACATGGGAGACCTGCGGAGACCAGCAGAGACCCTGAGTGACAGGGAACCTGCCCACCCAGCCCCGTCACACCTGATCCATTGCTAAGCTACCTGCGTCCTGATGGCATCCCCGTCACCTGCAGCCAGGAGTCGTCGACGGGCGGAGGCATCGACGTGGTGATGGTGGAGGTGCTGATGTCACCGATGATGTGGAGACCCTCACGAAGAGCGTGGTACATCTTCAACATCTCGTCACGGTGCTGAGCCTGTGGGGAACACAGGAGGGGGGGAGACAGACAGGGAGTGAGCAAGAGAGAGAAGGGGAGCGAGAAAGAGAGGGAGAGAGAGGGGGGGATCTTTTACATTCAGCACTTTATGTTCGTCTCAACTGTCCATCTCTCCCTCCCCTTGTCCGTCTGTGTCTCCACCCGTCTGTCTGCTCACCTGCTCCTGGGACTCCTCCATCAGGGTGTTCTGGTCTCCACAGGAGTAGAGCTGAGCCAGCAGGTCTGAGTGGATGAACTCCTTTGTCTGGGAACCAGAGAGGAGGTCATGCGATTGGTGACCTCACTACCTGTGTGTGTGTGTGTGTGTGTGCGCCATACGTTGTTGACCATCAGGTGCATGATGGTCTTGGGGATGAGGTCTCTGACTGTGCGGTGGATGATTGACAGGTAAGAGTCCACCAGGTTCCTCACAATCTCCACCTGTCGCTCCAGCTGAGGGTCCAAGCTGTGGATCTGCCCGTCCCCCCGCGCCTCCTCCACCTCCACCTGCACCACGAGGGAGGGCGGGGGGGGGGGTCAGGTAACAACAGCCACAAGCACACACAGACAAGCACACAGACACACACACACACATAGACACTCACACAGAACACATATAAAAAGATACACACTCAGAGACAAACACACACATACACACACACACACACACACCTGAATCAGGCTGAGGTGTTCATGTTTTTTTGTCCACCGTATTGTCCACCTGTCTCAATGAGGTGGACAAAATAACACTTGTCAGTGTGTGAGAGGACTCACCTTGTCTTTGTCCTGCAGGAGAAGAAGAGTTTTGTCCATATTAGCTTGTTTGCATAGTTTGTATATTAGTACATAGTAATGATGTAGAAGTAGTAAGTACCATGGTGTGTTTTGTATATTATATTATATATACAGTAATAATATATTGATTATGTAGCAGTACTGTCGTTTTTTGATTAAGTACTTTAGTAGTGACGTAGTAGTAATGTGGTTGTATAGTGGTGATGTAGTAGTATAGTAGAGCCGTTATTAAGTAGTATAATATTAGCGATGTAGTAGTATAATAGTGATGTATTATAGTAGTGATGTAGTAGTGTACTAGTGATGGAGAAGTATTGTTGTGAATTCTTCAAGGATACAGACAATATGGTTAAGACGCTCTTATTTTGAAAATGTATTTCAATAACAGCCCAATGCTGAGCAAAGCGGCTAACTGGCTAGCGAGCGAGTGTACCGTAAAGGCTGCAGGAAAGTTACTTTGATGAGAGAACATAGCAAAAACACTGGGGCGACGGTCGGGGAATGCTGGGCGATCATGAGAGCTTTTATTGTGCTATTTGGAGCTGGATATCTTATTGTGAAACTCAATACAGCAGTCTGCTGACCTCTAGTAGTATAGTAGTGATGTAGTATAGTAGTAGTGTAGTAGTATTATAGAAGTCTAGTAGTGATGTAGTATAGTAGTAGTGTAGTAGTGATGTAGTATTATAGAAGTCTATACCTCTACATAGTGTAGTAGTATAGTAGTAGTGATGTAGTATAGTAGTACTGTAGTAGTATTGTAGTAGTGATGTATGTAGTATTATAGAAGTCTAGTACTGATGTAGTATAGTAGTAGTGTGGTAGTGATGTAGTATAATAGTAGTGTAGTAGTAATGTAGTATAGTAGTAGTGATGTAGTATAGTAGTAGTGTAGTAGTGATGTAGTATAGTAGTAGTGATGTAGTATTATAGAAGTCTATACCTCTACATAGTGTAGTAGTATAGTAGTAGTGATGTAGTATAGTAGTAGTGTACTAGTGATGTAGTATTATAGAAGTCTAGTAGTGATGTAGTATACTAGTAGTGTAGTAGTACTGTAGTAGTATAGTAGTAGTGATGTAGTATAGTAGTAGTGATGTAGTATAGTAGTAGTGTGGTAGTGATGTAGTATAGTAGTAGTGTAGTAGTATTATAGAAGTCTAGTAGTGATGTAGTATAGTAGTAGTGTGGTAGTAATGATGTAGTATAGTAGTAGTGATGTAGTATTATAGAAGTCTAGTAGTGATGTAGTATAGTAGTATAGTAGTAGTAGTGATGTAGTATAGTAGTAGTGTAGTAGTAGTGATGTAGTATTATAGAAGTCTAGTAGTGATGTAGTATAGTAGTAGTGTGGTAGTGATGTAGTATAGTAGTAGTATAGTAGTAGTGATGTAGTATTATAGAGCGATCTAGTGATGTAGCATAGTAGTAGTGTATAGTAGTCTAGAAGTCTAGTAGTGATGTAGTATAGTAGTAGTGTGGTAGTGATGTAGTATAGTAGTAGTGTAGTAGTAATGTAGTATAGTGGTAGTGTAGTAGTATAGTAGTAGTGATGTAGTAGTAGTAGTGTAGTAGTGATGTAGTAGTACCACGGTGCGTTCAGGGTACACTCCGGCTCGTAGGAAAGAAGCCTTCCAGCTGTCAACCTCCTCCAGAGACTCACTTGCCAACTCCAACTGACGAGAATCTTTATAGACATTCCTGAAACATGAATATTGATTATTACTGTAAATACACACACACACACACACACACACGCACGCACGCACGCACGCACGCACGCACGCGCACGCACGCACACACACACACACACACACACACACACACACACACACACACACACACACACCTGTGCTCTGTGTTGAATAGAGCAAAGATGTGTTTACTGGACATGAAACTCTTCTCGATGTCTTTGAGTTTGAGGTTGTCCACAGGGAGCATGTACTTCTTGTCCTTCTCCTGCAGGTAGAGACAACAACAACAACAACAACAGCAATAATTAATAACACATGATCAGGATCATCTTCTCCTCTCATTGTGGTCTCGGGGGCAGAACTCTGATGGACCCGGGTCTTTCCTCCTCCCTTCTTCTCCTAGTCCATCAACATCTAGACTGCAGGGGCTGGTCCAGATGTTGAATCTAATAGTCACATAACCAAGCAGCATCACATGACAATATATGTGTGTGTGTGTCTGTGTGTGTGTGTGTTACCTCATCGTCTTTGTACCACGACAGAGTCTCGGCTGTCAGGACGAACCAGTACTCTTTAGCTCCTCCCTTCATGATGCTGATGTTGTTAATGGTGAGCCAACCTTTACGGATCACCTACACACACACACACACACACACACGCACACACACACACACGCACACACACACACACACACACACACACACACACACGCACACAGATGCTCATTGATTTTTGAGTATTTATCTACTGCTGACTCAGGTGTAAATCAGTGTCATCACACACACACACACTGTGACCCACTGACCATGATCTCGTCCTGGTTGCCGTGGTAACAGAGAGAAAAAGAGAGGACAAGAGGAGCATGTGAACCAGAGTCCAGATCTAAAGGACGTGTTCTTGTTTCTCTTACACTTTCAACTGATTTTGTCTTGTGAAACTACCCAGAATTCATAGATTTGTTAAATCACAGTTTTTCTCAGTTGCTTTGGTACATTTCTTGAATGATTTGCAAATCAGCACGTGCATTCCTCAAAACAATAGGTGCAAATAGCAAAATAAGAGGGATTACCTGCAGGAGTCAGTGTCTTGCTCCAAATCCTTAGTTCATCATAAGTAAGTATGTGTGTCCCTGAACATCCTCGTGTGATTGACAGACAGCCAACGTGCTGAGTCATGCTGTCAGTAGAACAGTGTAAACTCACACCGTATGTTTGTGGAAGATTGATTGCTGACAGAGACTGACAGGATTCACATGTTGACATGTCATTAGAGGTAGAAGTGGGAGCATTGCAGTGCTGTAGGAGCTACTAACACCTAACACCTCCTGATGTTCCCGTCTGTTGGGCCACAGATTCTCATCCACATCACATTGAATGGGAGGAACCTTTTAGAGCCTCTCCAGGAGGCTCATCTGTTCACACACTGTCCATCTCCAGGAGAGAAACCTCCCTCAATGGGGTTAAAGAGCGGGGGGGTAGCGTGGGAGGAACGCCATCAGCATGCTGTGGGGGGTCGCAAACCGCCGCCTGATGACGTTGGCCGATCGTCCCAAACCATCACGCACTTTGTCCGTGTCGTCTCCGACGCGCCGCTCTGTTGTTCAGGCAGGAGACGCCTGTAGAGAGTAAAGAGGTCTCTGGACCAATCAGGAAGACACATATGTCCTCGGCCTCTTCTGCCTCTTCCTCTGCTTTGCCTCCCAACTCCTCTTCCTCTTCCTCTTCTCTCTGGCAGTTTCCATGTCCATTCCATACGTCGTACAGACGGAAACAATAAGTATACCGTAAACCGTTCATGTGATGTTCATAGTTTCAAGTTAAAATGTTTGAAGCCAAGTGTTTTTTATCTATTTATATTTACAGTTAATATATTGTTCAATTTTGGAGAAAAAAAGTTTTTAGGCACCGGCATCGGAAACAAGCCAAACGATACTCATCCCTTTTTGCAACTTGGTCAAAGAAATGAGAAACTGCTTTTTAAATGTTCTGAACTTTTCATTTGTAATCTGGGAAAAATGTAGCAAAGCGACTGAGAAAAACTGTAAAATAGTAAAAAGAGTCGACGAGGAAAAGTCACCTGATTTCCTGCTGCTTTCTTCTTGTTCATCTGACTGCTCTTCTGCTGAGCACTGAGAGACAGACAGACAGGGACAGAGACAGACAGACAGGGACACAGACAGACAGACAGGGACAGACAGGGACACAGACAGACAGACAGACAGACCGACAGGGACACAGACAGACAGACAGACAGGGACAGAAAGACAGACAGACAGACAGACAGACAGACAGGGACAGACAGGGACACAGACAGACAGACAGACAGACAGGGACAGAAAGACAGACAGACAGACAGACAGGGACACAGACAGACAGACAGACAGACAGACAGACAGGGAGAAGACAGACAGACAGGGACAGAAAGACAGACAGACCGACAGGGACAGAGACAGACAGACAGACCGACAGGGACAGAGACAGACCGACAGGGACACAGAAAGACAGACAGGGACAGAGACAGACAGACAGACAGACCGACAGGGACACAGAGAAGACAGACAGACAGGGACAGAGACAGACCGACAGGGACACAGACAGACAGACAGGGACAGAGACAGACAGACAGACAGACAGACCGACAGGGACACAGAGAAGACAGACAGGGACAGAGACAGACAGACCGACAGGGACAGACAGGGACACAGACAGACAGACAGACAGACAGGGACACAGAGACAGACAGACAGACAGACAGGGACAGACAGGGACACAGACAGACAGACAGACAGGGACACAGACAGACAGACAGACAGGGACAGAAAAAGACAGACAGACAGACAGACAGGGACAGACAGGGACACAGACAGACAGACAGACAGGGACAGAAAGACAGACAGACAGACCGACAGGGACACAGACAGACAGACAGACCGACAGGGACACAGAGAAGACAGACAGACAGGGACAGAGACAGACAGACAGACCGACAGGGACAGAGACAGACAGACAGACCGACAGGGACAGAGACAGACCGACAGGGACACAGAGAAGACAGACAGGGACAGAGACAGACAGACAGACAGACCGACAGGGACAGAGACAGACAGACAGACAGGGACAGGGACAGACAGGGACACAGACAGACAGACAGACAGGGACAGAAAGACAGACAGACAGACCGACAGGGACACAGACAGACAGACAGACCGACAGGGACAGAGAGAAGACAGACAGACAGGGACAGAGACAGACAGACAGACCGACAGGGACAGAGACAGACAGACAGACCGACAGGGACAGAGACAGACCGACAGGGACACAGACAGACAGGGACAGAGACAGACAGACAGACAGACCGACAGGGACACAGAGAAGACAGACGGACAGGGACAGAGACAGACAGACAGACCGACAGGGACAGAGACAGACAGACAGGGACAGAGACAGACAGGGACAGACAGACAGACAGGGACACAGACAGACAGACAGACAGGGACAGACAGACAGACCGACAGGGACACAGACAGACCGACAGGGACACAGACCGACAGACAGGGACACAGACAGACCGACAGGGACACAGACCGACAGACAGACGCAGAGATCAGTATGTTTGTTGTAAAATGAGAGTCTTCTGGTTTTTGAACAGATGTTCCTACTTTGCAAAGCCGATGAAGTCTTCGTGGTTTGTGTTCATGTAGGCCAACTCGATGTCGATCAGCAACATCACCTGAGGGTACAACAGGTGAATTAGACTGACAGGCAGGTCAGACAGACGTGTCGGTGGCTCACGTATACCTGGCCTTTGGTGCGACTTTCTCTGTCTCTGATGTGCTGAGTAACGATTCTCTCCATTTCCTCTCTGAGCATCGGAAACTGAGCCAACTGCAGGAAGAGAGAAGTACATTAGGATATAATACATGACATAACCGTACCGTACAAAACACTGTCTCCCCAGCATTGAATGAGGGCGGGCGCCCGTCACCCCGTCATAACCCCCCCATGCAGGTAGTAGTGGTGGTTGTACCTTCTGGGTGCACTGCCTCACGGTGTTCACCAGCTCGCTGATAACCATGTCCACACACTTCTGACATGGCTCTTTGATCTGAGCGATGAGGCGCTTCACGATGGTCTCAAACGCCATGTCGGGGGTAAAGAGACCCGTCCTGAGCACAGACCATCAGTCACATCCTTCAGCGACCAATAACACATGAGGGGGGCGGTGTTACCATGGCAACCCGGAGAGAGCGTCACCACGGCGACCTCACCTGATCCCGTGGATGTTCTTGATGGCGTAGCTGATCTCCTTACGAAGCGTCTTCTCATCACTCTCCAGCTGCTCACACAGACAGACAGACGCGCACACACGTGGTCTAAGCGTGTTCCACAGGTCGGATGAGTCTGTCTGCGTGTGAGACTTACCTTGACGATCTCAAAGGGGAAGCGCTCGTGGAAGATCCTGTTGATCTTGGCTCCTCCTGAGAGCTCGTAGGTTTCCACCTGATCCCCAGATCCTTCGATCCGCTTCTCAAAGTCTACAGCAAACTGCTGCACCATCCTGACACACACACACAGGGTCTCAGTACACGCTGGCGTGACTCAGTGTGCAGTACTGTGTTGGTGTGCAGGACTGACTGCAGCAGGGCCTTGGTCTTGCGGCCCGGGTCGTCTGGTCTGAAGTTCTTGTACTCCTCCACCTCCTTCTCGATGGACAGCAGCTGGCTCTGCAGTTTGCTGCGTAGCGCCGGCAGCGTGTCCCGTATGTGGTTTGTCAGTTGCTAACGGCAGTGAAGAAACGCTCTACTGGGTTACAGAGGGAGGTGATCGCTGACCTCCAACCAACAACCGTCCCACCTCGCTGGGTTTGAGGTGGTACGGCTATGAGCTCATGAGGTGAGTTGCTCTCTGGCGCTCTGAGATCTATTTGATTCATTTATTTATTTTTTTAATCGTTATTTCAGACGCCAAGTTCCATATAAAATAACAGACATACAACTATAAAAAAGAGAGAAAAACAAGAAGATACAACACACATAATACAGCTGATTAAAAAGTAGACTTTTGTGCCCATGTCGTCTTAATGTCTCTTCAGAGGGTTGACCAGAGCCTCTCTACCGCTCTCAGATTCAGTCGACACATGAAACATACATGAAACATACATGAAACATACGTGCTTAGACACATGAAGCAGCGATCTGAGAGCTACTTCCAGCCTCTGTCGACTCCTTAGACCACCACATGTACAATGGTGTTATGTAGGTTCTAAACAGGGGACGTTGGAGTCATAGAAAACTTCCTTAACAACATATTGGCCTGAGAATATATTTTACAGCGCTGTCGATGTATATCGTTGTCATCTGTCCAATCATCAGAAATGACATGGCCCAGATATTTTATTTCCTCACAAACACCAAGGGGACTGGCACATAGATAAAAGGTTCATTTCCTGCCCTGATTACTTCTGACTATCATTATGTGGCTTTTCTTTGCATTATATTTTACATCATGATCTCATAGTGAGAGCAAACCCTCAGCGTCACCAAACCATCTGATGATTGACAATATTCACCTACAAGTCAGCCTGTATTTGTCTTATTCAGCTTGATAAGTCGTCCATATGAACATTAAACAAAAAGGGAGAGAAAATTCCTCTTTGTCCAACATAGAAATATAGCTCATATAGCTGACACGACATTGTTTGATTGGCATACCAGAACACAAGAGGTTTCTCTTGTCGCTCTCGCTGCAGCTTCATAAACATTGTTTCATGACAAATTCTATCAAAAGCTTTAGAAGCATCAATGAAGCATAAAAATACAGAGGAGTTAAGACGTGTGTATCTAGAGACAAAGAGCATAGATACAGAGATCAGTGCCGTGTTTTCTTTTAAACCCAAACGGATTGTCAGCAGTCAGAACATACGTTTCCAATTTCATTAATAGAATTCTCTCAATGGGTCGATAATGTTCAGTTTACCAGCCTCATCTGTAAGAACAGGCACTAGCAGTACTGACATAATAGAGTTGGGTAGAACACCATGAACCAACCAGTAAGACACATGTAGTAATGGACTGAGTTTTAGATGCTCTGCAGAAATCTAATCCATCCAACACGCTTTGTTGTTGTCTAGCATGTGGATGGAATCATAAACATCTACTGATCCAACTATCATGTCTGAGACCTTTATATGTATTATCGATTCTAATGGTGTTACTTTTAACACAATTAGATAGTTTAGTGTAGTGCTCACGCCATAGATCAGCAATCTTCTGTGGACAACTAACCCCCCCGATATCAGAAGCGAGGGGAGTCCTGCTATTATTTATGATCGTGACCTCCTTCCAGAAGTCAGTAAGATTGTTATTCTGCATCTTTCTGGCCAGCGCGTCTGCTCTCATTGTGTTTTCATTTTTCTTAATAAAGCAAAGTGCATATTTAAATCTAGCATTGGTGAGTTTTTTGTTATCAAGCAACACGCAGTCTGGTTCTGCCGGCCTCTAAAGTCTAAAGGCCTCCAGCAGCAGCATGAAGCTCAGACACAAACTCATCCCAGGCCGTCTGTTGAGACCTTACTGATTAATAAAAGGTTAATTAAAGACATTTTACAATGTCCTCATACATGGCACACAGCCTTTCAGCATGATGTGTATCCTTGCAGTTCATGTCCGTGCACTATTGATGAAGAGTGGATTGCATTCCTCCCTGAAGCCCTGTGAGTGTGCTCACCTGGTTGAGGATCTTCTGCAGATAGGCGGTGCCCATGCGGTCGGCCAGGTGTCGATAGGACGGGTGCGACAGGAAGAACTTTCTCTCAGCTTGCAGAGCCGCCGTGATGTCTTTCCTCCCATCAATGTCCTTCTGACTGCGGTTCACCACCCCGATGTAACCTGAGGTCAGAGTTCATCACGTGAGGACCCCTGTGGGGGGCTTCTCAGGCTCCACCCTCGGTTTTATTCTCCACCATGTTACATCTGATCTAATATCTAAAAATCACATCAAGACTAAAGTTCTACTCTTTGTTTTAAATGATCAGGGCCGAGGTTCTCTGGTTCTCCTAATTGAAGTCGGACTGGAGAAACATCTGGTTTCGGTTTAAGAAGCAGGTGTTCAGAGTTTATTCAATGAACACAAGATTTTGTGTTGTTCTAATCTGATTTGTTTCTGTCTTTACAAAGACTTGCTTTTCTCTCTAAACACCTTCAGGTAACTCCTCACCTCGACGTAGAGGAAGCAGCTTGTTCTCCAGGATGTCCCTGGCGTCTGTCCCCTCGTCCATCAGGTCCAGTTTGGTGATCACACCGATGGTCCTCAGACCTGAACACAAGTTCGACATCACACACATCCACATGTGGAAAACCATGGAGGCTGTGTGGAAACTGGGATCTGGACCTGGACCTAGACCAGGAGGAGGAGGTGCGGGTGGAGCTCTGGCGGGTGGAGGGCTCACCTTGGGGGTCCACCTCCTTAGCAATCTTCAGGGCGTCGGAGTTAGCAAGGTCAGAGTTAGCCGGGGACACCGCCAGCAGGAGACAGTTGTCTTTGGTCACAAATTGCATCAACATCTCTCGGATCTGGTTCTCGATGTCCGCCGGCTGGTCGCCAACCGGAACCTTTGTCATCCCAGGGAGGTCCACCAGGGTCAGGTTCAGGACTGAGGGACGCAGAGACATCCGGTGACACGCGGAGGTAATGTATTGTGCGTTACCGTTGGGGGAGTGTCTCTGTGTGTATTATGGGTGTATTGTGTGTATTGTGCGTTACCGTTGGGCGAGTGTCTCTGTGTGTATTATGGGTGTATTGTGTTACCGTTGGGGAGTGTCTCTGTATTATGGGTGTGTGTGTATTCTTCCGTTACCGTTGGGGGAGTGTCTCTGTGTGTATTATGGGTGTATTGTGTGTATTGTGCATGACCCGTTGGGGGAGTGTCTCTGTGTGTATTATGGGTGTATTGTGTGTATTGTGCGTTACCGTTGGGGGAGTGTCTCTGTGTGTATTATGGGTGTATTGTGTGTATTGTGCGTTACCGTTGGGCGAGTACACTCGGAGGTTTATTGGAACCGGACTGATTCCTTTATTCTGTCCGGTTATTCGATCCGTTTCTGCTTCGATCTCCTGACGAACTTCATCAAAGTCGATGAACTTCTTCCCTTTGCAGTGAAGGAACTCTGCATACTCTGATCAGTAAACATGGTCAGTCACATGATCAGTCACATGACCCATACACATGGTCAGTCACATGATCAGTCACATGACCCATACACATGGTCAGTCACATGATCAGTCACATGACCCATACACATGGTCAGTCACATGACCCATACACATGGTCAGTCACATGATCAGTCACATGATCCGTACACATGGTCAGTCACATGACTCATACGCATGGTCAGTCACATGATCAGTCACATGACCCATACACATGGTCAGTGACATGACTCATACGCATGGTCAGTCACATGATCAGTCACATGACCCATACACATGGTCAGTGACATGACTCATACACATGGTCAGTCACATGATCCGTACACATGGTCAGTCACATGACCCATACACATGGTCAGTCACATGATCAGTCACATGATCCGTACACATGGTCAGTGACATGACTCATACATATGGTCAGTCACATGATCAGTCACATGATCCATACACATGGTCAGTCACATGAATGTAGTGTACATCTTTTACATTGCTCATTGTGTACACATGACATCCGTGTAGTCTGTCCGCCCTGAGCTGTTCCGATGTGAGGGTCAAAGGTCAGAGGATGTTGCATGTGTACAGACTGTAATTTGTAATCTGTGATTTTGGGCTGTACAAAATAAAATTAAATGAATTCTCAAGATCAATACACATGAGCGGACACATGATGACAGCGCAACCATGACAACAGGAAAACTCACCTGTTGGACAGTTGATGAGCTGAAGAACCAATGGACGACGAGTAACGATACCTGAACCCCGAGGGAGGAAGTCTCTGAGACGGGAAGGTGGGGGAGGGGTTAGTATGTGAACAGGTAGTGAAGAGTACCTGAGCAGGTACACGGCAAAATTCTTAGATTTAATTTTCCGGTGTTCGGCAAAAGTGTGCAGAGTTGAAATCACACTGTAAAAAGTTGATAGAACTCCTACAGAGTCATTTGTATGAAGTGTCCCTGAGCAAGACACCTAATCTCTAATTGCTCCCCAGGCTAAAATGTAAAAAGCATGAGTTAAAAATGCAATGTTGGTTGCTCTGGATAAACGTGTCAGCTAAATGACCTGTAATGTATTTAACACTGGACAGATTGATCTTTGACACTTATTCCGAGTTAACTTGTTAACACTTCGTTGAGTGTTGATTTAACACTGACAAGATTGGGACGATATAAACACCAGCTTAGAGTTTAAATTGAATCTCACGGAGTCAATTTAACTCTCTGAAATTTGCTGTGTAGGGTACGTTTTAGCGTCTTTACTGCGATTTTCCTTTTCACAGGGACCTTAATGTGCTTTGAGAGTGTTGAGCTGAGAGATTTCTAACGCCCAAAAGCTTATTACCATGTAAATCCTAAAAAATGTTGCCTTCAGGCTCTGTTGTTGAGAATGGCTGACCTAAGGGAAAAAACTGATGGCCGATACACTAATTCTATTTTCATAAATACTTAATAAAGTGTAAATATATATATTTATATACAGTATATATATGATATCCTCTATTATTATTATAGATTAGAAGGAGCTAGCCCTGTCACAAGTGGACCAGTAGCACTCTCCACAGAGAGAAACATCATCGCCATGGGAGGAGTTCCTCAAGGCTCCATCTTGGGTCCTTTTTTTGTGGTATTTCGACCAGGAGGACAATAATCAATAGATCAACACCAGAGCTAGTTGATCATCTGCTAGCTCATTAGCTGTGCTAACGGTGACGCTAACTGAAGGCTAACTTTGGATTTGTGGATCAGATCAGTTGCAATAATTGATACAATTTTTATTTGTTTGCGGATGGCTTCACATTTGTGTGTTTTTTTTTCAACATGGACCTACCTGTAGCCAATCAGATGTCACACATCACATGAGCACAGCGCCCCCTTGCCCTCCCCACGAGCCGGCCAGCGGTACAGCTACACAATTTAACAATATCTTACAAAGAAATGTGTTGTTTTTTTTGTAACATTTGGACCGCCCATTTGTCTGGTTGGACACATGTAAAAAATGATCCTGGCTATTGAGACACTCACAGATAGTTTAGTCATATCATATTACATTTTGTTGGGTCCACTGGACTGGTCTCCAGTCACAGTCACATTCACACACCCACGAGTCAATCATTTCAAATGTCATTATTATATTATGTTACATATTATATTGCATTATATCTTAGACTACATCATATAATATATATACATATAAATGATATAATTAAATAGCTCCTCTGCTGTATTTATAACCTCATCGTGTAGCAGCAGTTGATTTATTCAGCGGGTCAGCCGGCCTCCCGTCAGCGGGGCGGCTCCCTCTCACAGACAGACAGGCGGACTCACTTGCCCACGAAGTTCTCCAGCACCGAGCTCTTGCCCGCGCTCTGCCCCCCCACCACGGCGATCTGCGGGAGGTCCAGGCTGGAGTTCTGTCCGATGGAGGAGAAGGCGTCCTGCAGCTTGTTGACCAGCGGGATCAGGTCCTCCATGCCGCGGTTCCCCATGGCGGCGAGACAGGTGCAGAGACAGCGGAGCAGAATCAGGCAGACAGGCCGGTCTCACGTCCGCTCAGCGATAAGCGATCAGCTCTCGGTACCGATGATGAGGAGAAGGATGAAGATGATGCTCTGGACGTGACCTTCAGCTCGGCTCTCCTCTTCTTCTCCTGCTGCTCTCCTCCGCTGCAGACAGGAATCCGCGCTTCCGGTACGGGCTTTCACAATAAGAGCCCGGGACTGAATCAGAATAAGACGGAGTCCGACACGATCCTCTTATTGATATTCATACGTATCATTGTGTTCATTATAGTTGTGATAGTGCTCCTGTTTTTCTTTGTGACTTCCTGTTACTACCCAGAAGCAAAACCAGGACTCCACTTGTTTCATGAACAATACATTATGAAAAGGATTTCTCCGAAGTCTTGAAACATTTTAATATTTCATGTAAGACATTTCATGATTATTAATGATCAATACGTTGGTGGAATGAAGGAGAAGATCAACAGCAATAAAAGTCTGATTCTCTGTTTATTGACGAGAACAAATGCAAATGACATTGGTTCATCATTTGGGAAAAAGAGGCATTTAAATATTAAAGTTAATATCACTTCGTCCTGAGGCGGCAGGAGAGAGTAAAAGTCAAAAGGTCAAAGGTCAGCTCGATGGGTTATCTATTATCAATAAGGGTCGTAGATGATTGCATAGTTGGAACACATGAAGTGGTGATGACACCTTTGATCTGAAATACATCCGATCCACAATACAGCTGCTTGAGTGCAAGCTATGATGTCACTGTGATGTCACTGTGACATCACTGTGACATCACTGTGACGTCACTGTGACGTCACTGTGACCACCCGTGTGGGGTGAGACAGCTGACTAAGGCAGAGACAGAGCAGTCCTTCTCAAGGCCGGCCCAGTGGCAGTTTGACAAAGGCAATGGCGGCGAGCTCCTTACAGAACTCCTCAAGGACGACGAGTCCTCTCAGCAGGGTCACGTGCTCCAGTCTGAGGACAGATCCACAGACACATATAAATACGGGACGCTCAGGGAAGCTCTACACGGCCACAAAGACCACGAGTCTCTCTCTCAGTTACCTGGTGGTGTTGTTGTTGTTGAGCCCCAGCAGGTCTCTCCTGGTGTCCAACAGTCTGTCCGTCAGATCGGGAACTCGCTGGATGCTCTGCATCAACTCTCCCATCAACTGAGAGACAAACCGCCGCAGAGACGGGTAGAGACAGACAGGTGCAGAGAGAGGGAGAGAGACGGGTAGAGACAGACAGGTGCAGAGAGAGGGAGAGAGACGGGTAGAGACAGACAGGTACAGGGAGAGGGAGAGAGACGGGTAGAGACAGACAGGTACAGAGAGAGGGAGAGAGACGGGTAGAGACAGACAGGTGCAGAGAGAGGGAGAGAGACGGGTAGAGACAGACAGGTGCAGAGAGAGGGAGAGAGACGGGTAGAGACAGACAGGTGCAGAGAGAGGGACGGGTAGAGACAGACAGGTACAGAGAGAGGGAGAGAGACAGACAGGTACAGAGAGAGGGAGAGAGACGGGTAGAGACAGACAGGTACAGAGAGAGGGAGAGAGACAGACAGGTACAGAGAGAGGGAGAGAGACGGGTAGAGACAGACAGGTACAGGGAGAGGGAGAGAGACAGACAGGTACAGAGAGAGAGGGAGGAGACGGGTAGAGACAGACAGGTGCAGAGAGAGGGACGGGCAGAGACAGACAGGTACAGAGAGAGGAGAGAGACGGGTAGAGACAGACAGGTACAGGGAGAGGGAGAGAGACAGACAGGTACAGAGAGAGGGAGAGAGACAGACAGGTACAGAGAGAGGAAGAGAGACAGACAGGTACAGAGAGAGGAAGAGAGACAGACAGGTACAGAGAGAGGGAGAGAGACGGGTAGAGACAGACAGGTACAGAGAGAGGGAGAGAGACAGACAGGTACAGAGAGAGGGAGAGAGACGGGTAGAGACAGACAGGTACAGGGAGAGGGAGAGAGACAGACAGGTACAGAGAGAGGGAGAGAGACAGACAGGTACAGAGAGAGGGAGAGAGACAGACAGGTACAGAGAGAGGGAGAGAGACGGGTAGAGACAGACAGGTACAGAGAGAGGGAGAGAGACGGGTAGAGACAGACAGGTGCAGAGAGAGGGAGAGAGACGGGTAGAGACAGACAGGTGCAGAGAGAGGGAGAGAGACGGGTAGAGACAGACAGGTGCAGAGAGAGGGACGGGTAGAGACAGACAGGTACAGAGAGAGGGAGAGAGACAGACAGGTACAGAGAGAGGGAGAGAGACGGGTAGAGACAGACAGGTACAGAGAGGGAGAGAGACAGACAGGTACAGAGAGAGGGAGAGAGACGGGTAGAGACAGACAGGTACAGGGAGAGGGAGAGAGACAGACAGGTACAGAGAGAGGGAGAGAGACGGGTAGAGACAGACAGGTGCAGAGAGAGGGACGGGTAGAGACAGACAGGTACAGAGAGAGGGAGAGAGACGGGTAGAGACAGACAGGTACAGAGAGAGGGAGAGAGACGGGTAGAGACAGACAGGTACAGGGAGAGGGAGAGAGACAGACAGGTACAGAGAGAGGGAGAGAGACAGACAGGTACAGAGAGAGGGAGAGAGACAGACAGGTACAGAGAGAGGAAGAGAGACAGACAGGTACAGAGAGAGGGAGAGAGACGGGTAGAGACAGACAGGTACAGAGAGAGGGAGAGAGACAGACAGGTACAGAGAGAGGGAGAGAGACGGGTAGAGACAGACAGGTACAGGGAGAGGGAGAGAGACAGACAGGTACAGAGAGAGGGAGAGAGACAGACAGGTACAGAGAGAGGGAGAGAGACAGACAGGTACAGAGAGAGGGAGAGAGACGGGTAGAGACAGACAGGTACAGAGAGAGGGAGAGAGACAGACAGGTACAGAGAGAGGGAGAGAGACAGACAGGTGCAGAGAGAGGGAGAGAGACGGGGGAGAGACAGACAGGTCTGAGTTCAACAGTCTGTTGCACTAACTTGGAGCAGTGAGACATGTCTGTCTGCATGTCTCACCCTGATGAGGACAGAGAACAGCGACCTGGAGCAGTGAGACAGGTGCACGTAGGGGTCGAGCAGGTACTCGTGGAGAAGCGGGTGGCTGAAGGATGAAAGTCTGGAGAGAACCGCAGTCAGTTTGAGGTTCAACTCGTAGGGCTGAAACACACAAGAGACCCCGTGACTCACCTGAGACGGAGACGAGTCCTCCTCACTCAGGACACACAAGTGGACAGGTAAGTCATCACACAGGACAGACAAGTGGACGTCTACCTGCTCCAGGACGCGTCCCAGTCGGTCCAACAGAACCTTGAGCAGGGGACCTTCAAAGAACTCCTCCCCCTCACCTGCGGAGGGTGCAGGCAGACTGAGGGTCCAGTTCCAGGACCGAGAGAGAGCGCGACACTCCGTGACCTGAGGGGGGAGCAGAGGAACATCCGTCCTCGTGAGGACTGAACATCACGTCACCACGGGGACCAGAGCGGCTGCTCCGAAGCCACCTGGATCTGTTGTTATAGCAACGTGTGTGTGTCATGTGACCTGTGTGTGGGCGTCGTGAACGTAGGACTCGTACCCCCCCTCCTGGATCAGCTGAGCTGATCGAACCTGAACGGGAACTAAACACAGGAAACTACTCAAAGAGACAGACACATGCAAGGAGAGAGACAGAGACGTGGAGACAGACACATGCAAGCAGAGAGACAGACACATGGAGACAGACACATGCAAGCAGAGAGACAGACACATGGAGACGGACACATGCAAGCAGAGAGACAGACACATGGAGACGGACACATGCAAGCAGAGAGACAGACACATGGAGACGGACACATGCAAGCAGAGAGACAGAGACGTGGAGACGGACACATGCAAGCAGAGAGACAGAGACGTGGAGACGGACACATGCAAGCAGAGAGACAGACACATGGAGACGGACACATGCAAGCAGAGAGACAGAGACGTGGAGACAGACACATGCAAGCAGAGAGACAGAGACGTGGAGACGGACACATGCAAGCAGAGAGACAGACACATGGAGACGGACACATGCAAGCAGAGAGACAGAGACGTGGAGACGGACACATGCAAGCAGAGAGACAGAGACGTGGAGACGGACACATGCAAGCAGAGAGACAGAGACGTGGAGACGGACACATGCAAGCAGAGAGACAGACACATGGAGACGGACACATGCAAGCAGAGAGACAGACACATGGAGACGGACACATGCAAGCAGAGAGACAGAGACGTGGAGACGGACACATGCAAGCAGAGAGACAGACACATGGAGACGGACACATGCAAGCAGAGAGACAGAGACGTGGAGACAGACACATGCAAGCAGAGAGACAGAGACAGACAGGCAGATGGACAGAAATAATTGTTATATTCGTAACTACCAATAAATATAAACAACATTTCTGCACATATTAGTATGTATATATAGTTGGAATTAACATTTTAACTATTAGTTCATTCATTTTAGAAAGTTTTTTTAAAAAGTATGTGTCTCCATTCTAAACCAACAGGTGTGTGTGTGTGTGTGTTACCTGTTAACAACATTAGCAGCTGATCCCAGACCAGAGAGAGGAGCTGAGGAAGAGGAGCAGCGAGGAGGAGGAGGGAGGATCAGCTGACTTTCAGAGAACAACAAGCTTTCTGAGAAGAATGGGTCCTCCTCCAGACCACTGGACGGACACACACACACACACACACACACACACACACATTTTAGAATGTGCTTTTGAACATGTGACGTCGTCACAGGGAGCTGGACTCACCTGCTGTCCTCGTGGGCCTCGTTGCTCTCGGTCCACCTGTCCTCCTGTGGAGACAGGTAACTACGACTCTGCAGGAAACTCAACACCAGCACATCCAGGACGTCCTCGTGAGGCTTCTGTAGCAGCTCGTCCACCAGAGACAGAGACGCAAAACTAATCTGGGGACAGAGAGGTCAACTTGGACCAGTTCTCACCTGCAGATCAGGTAGGATTCTATATGTGTATATTAGGACTGTCAAAATGAAAGTGTTAATCTAGCAGCTAGCTAGGCTGAGCTAGCTGCTAGGCTGAGCTAGCTGCTCTAGGCTGAGCTAGCTGCTAGGCTACTGCCATCTCAACTTCTACCTGCAGAGGACCACTGTGTCCCTAAAAGACCGTGGTTTGAAACCGTCCTGCATGTGGGGACATTGTTGACACTTCAAACACGTCAAATGATGGATTTCATTACTGATTACTTTTAAGTTTAAGTCTTTAGAAAAAAAGAAGACTATTAATCGCGTTTAAAGAATTTCAAAATGTGAGATGAATTAGTTATTTTATTAAATCTATTGACAGCCATAATAAATACATTACATGTCATTTACATACACACACACACACGTATGTATATTATATATATGTGTATTATTGCATTCTAGCTGCACTATAATAAGTGGACTCACCTGGTCTGAGATGTGGTCACAGCGCTGCAGCAGCAGAGGACTCAGCGTGTTTGTCCTCAGCAGGAAGTGAACCAGCTGATCCAGCAGAGACCTCGACCGGACGAATCTCACAGCTACACAGAGGATAGAGGTGGAGACCAGGACCACCTGCTCACACCTGGAGCGCACACACACACCTGAGCTGTGCTGCAGCTACAGTTAGCAAAGACAGGATGCGGCTTCCACACTTACATGTGTAGAAGTTGAGGCTGAAGAACGTCAAACATCCAAATCTGATGAACACAGTGAGCTAGCTTCCGTGCTAACACCTGCAAACACACACACACACACACTGAAATAGTGTATGACACATCTGGCGAACAACAGATTATTTAGTGTGCAGGTGTTAGTCTGTCTGTGTGTGTGTGTGTGTGTGTACCTGAGGTGCTTCTTCCATCATGTGATCCAGGAAGTCCAACCAAGAGAAGAAGTTGGTCATGTGATCAGAGGCAGCCGCTACTGACCTGAGATCAGAGCTCCAGCGAGAGAACTGAGAACTAAAAGCACAAAGACAGAAGAAAGGGTGGGGCTTTCACCATCTGACCCGTCACAATGATGGACAGGTCTGTCAGCAGAGTATAAACAAAGTCTATATGCACAGTGCGTGTTAAGTGTGTACCTGCATGGGGTGTATTCGATGTGTATTACTTGTGTGTACCACCATACTGTGTACTAGGAGTGTGTACCTCCATGGTGTGTGGGGCCAGCTCTGCACCTCTCCAGGGTCCAGAGCCTCCATAGGCAGCAGGGAGTAGAGCTGAAGAAGCCTCCCAGCCAGCAGCTCTCCTAGCAGGGTTTGATCAGACAAAATCTCCCCTGAAGATTCATCCTGGAGAGCTGAGAGCAGCAGGAGGCCTTCAAAGGCCTTCAGACCCACAGAGCCCCTCTGTGGAGAAAACATCATGAAGAAAAGAACCCGCTTGTGGAGCCACAATAGCATGACGACAACAACCACATGACAGCCACAACTACAGTCCAAAGTCTAAATCTTCTACTTGTCTCTTGGATCCGATTCCGACCAAGCTGCTTAAGGAAGTTTTTCCTTTAGTTAGCACGTCCTTATTAGATATTATGAATCTGTCTTTGTTGACAGGACATGCACCACAGTCCTTCAAGGTAGCTGTAATTAAACCTCTTCTTAAGGAACCTACTCTTGCTCCAGAGGTTTTGGCTAACTACAGACCTCTCTCTAACCTTCCCTTCCTCTCTAAGATCCTTGAGAAATCCGTCGCAAATCAATTATGTGACTTTCTACAAAACAATGCTTTGTTGAGGATTTCCAGTCAGGATTTCAAGCGCATCACAGTACAGAAACAGCACTGGTGAAAATTACGAATGATCTTCTACTTGCATCGGACCAAGGACTCATCTCTGTTCTTGTCTTGCTGGACCTCAGTGCCGCATTTGATACCATAGACCATTGTATCCTGTTGCAGAGACTAGAACATTTAATTGGTATCAAAGGAACTGCACTCAGCTGGTTTAAATCCTACTGATCGGATCGATCCCAGTTTGTGCTTGTAAACGGTGAATCCTCAAAGACCACCAATGTTGGTCACGGAGTCCCACAAGGTTCTGTACTTGGACCGATTTTATTTACCCTCTATATGCTTCCTTTGGGCGATCTTATCAGGAAACACCGCATAAACCTCCATTGTTATGCAGACGATACTCAACTGTATCTGTCGATCAAGCCAGAAGAGACAGACCAGCTAGTTAGACTTCAAGAATGTCTTGGAGACATCAAAACTTGGATGACCGGCAACTTTCTGATGCTAAACTAAAAAACGGAAGTTATCCTGATAGGCCCAGAGCGCCTTGGAAGCCAGCTGTCACGTGATACAGTTTTTATGGATGGAATTGTTCTGGTACCCAGCAGCACCGTCAGGAATCTTGGAGTTCTCTTGGACCAGGATATGACCTTCAACTCGCATATAAAGAAGACTTCAAGGACTGCCTATTTTTGTCTATGTAAAACAGACCCCCATTGTCCAGCAGGCTATAGCTGTCTGGCCCGCGGGAGGCAGATGGTTACATGTGATGGTGTTTGTCCCTGCAGTGGTCCTCCTTGATATCTGGCTTAGAATATTCTAAATATTTGAATAATTTCTGTCATATACAATGAACATATTGAGAATCTTTTACGTTCTTCATTCTGTACAGATGACATCTATCATCTATACAGCATTATTATATATTATATACCCCCTCTGCCGTTCTCCCTAAGGTCTTGCGTCTACTTCCATTGTTGCAGAAGTAAAAAACTCATTTTTTTGCCTCACTTTGAGACATCCAGTTCCTGATTTTCGTAATATTACGATGAAAAAAGGCCGTCCTTGAAGTCTTCTTTGTGGAATTGAATGTATTATACATTGTTCATTCTGTACACATGGCATCCATTGTAGTCTGTCCATCCAGGCAGTGGGATCCTCCTCCTCCTCTGACGTTCTCCCTAAAGTTTCTTCCCTTTTTTCCCTCTTAGAAGGGTTTTTCATTTTTGGAGTTTTTCCTGTTCAGGACAGAGGATGTCACATGTGTAAAGCCCTCTGAGGCAAATTAAGTCATTTGTGATTTTGGGCTATACAAAATGAATTGAATTGATATGAGAGTTAAAAGACACATCCTGGTCAGAGAGAACTCAAGACTCTTGAAGGTGCTGCTGGATACCAGATCAATGTCTCAGCAGACACATGACGTCTGAAGGTGTCTGAGTCGTAACCAGATAACTGACCGCACTGCTGGCGAGCTGAAGCAGAGCCCAAAGCAAGCCGGACTCTGATTGGACGCGGCTGCCGGTGGATGAATCTGATTGGCTGGGGGGTGGCGGTGGCTCCGTCCTGTGGTTGGAGGATTGTGATTGGTCAGAAGCCAGTGCCGTGGCTGCTGGTTTATCCACAATCTGAAAGCAGAAGTTGACGCCAGAGATGAAATAAAATGGACTAATTGAGAGAACTGTTATATCATTAGTGGTTGTTACCTGTAAGATGTTTCTGAGCGTGGGCGGGTCCTGTTTAACCCTAGAGCAGACAACCAATAAGAACTGAGCCTCCTCCACCTCAGTCTGGGAACCAGGAAGTGCACAGAGACCAATCAGCTTCTGGGGGCGGAGCAAAGTGGAAGTCACCACGACGGCTCCAGACAAAGGCCTTTCTCTATGTTCTCGTGAAAGGTCATCGGTCGCAGCCCGAGTACTGTTCCAATTCTAAAGTCGCCATCTGGCTGAGACCGCTCATAATTCTTTTAATGCACAAAGGACCTGAGGAGACCGTTATCCAGACTGAACCGGCAGCAGGACGTCTTCAAAGAATCTCTGAACTGTAATACTAATAAATACATATTTTCCACATTTGAATTACTGTATATTTCTCTGTAAGATATGTAATGTCTGGTCAGTTGCTTGCATATGCTTGAACATGTTTCTATTTATTTCAAATGTAAATCTAAATGTAGCACCATTGATGCCTGCATCACATCACATTACATCACATGTCATTTATCTGACGCTTTTATCCAAAGCGACTTACAATAAGAACATTTAACCATCAGGAAACAAACTCAGAAGAACAAGAAACAAGAAAGTGTGATTTCCTCAAATAAGTCAATTTACAACTTGCTGTAGATAAGAACCATTATAAGTGCATTTTAAGTTCTATAATTTGTTAGTCTTTTTTATCAGATATTAAATACTATGTTAATCACTGATGATGTCACCTATCTAACTGTAGCATCACTGTTTATAGGATATTACATACTATGTCAAGTACTAATGATGTCATCTATCATACGATATGTAGCCTCATTGATCACTATAGTATTTACATAAAATACTATTAATGTAGAAACAGAAGAGGTTGAGGTACATCGCCAATTTAATTTATAGTGATGTTTGTGCATTCAACTGTATGAGGACACTGATTATCGGCCTCTTGATGTTTGAGTGTGTGTGTGTGTGTGTGGATTGTAGCCCTAATTGTTGTTACTGTATCCAACCTCCTCTTACTTTATGAAACCTTTATAACGCTAATGCAGTGTGATGTTCCTGATTCCTGATGTAATACAAGTGACTGTATAACAACTCTGATCAGATCCATTGAGGTATTTTGCCTAATTATTTGATAAATATTACTGATATATATATATATATATATATTTACTCTGGTGCTCCATTATACACCAGTTAGTTTTAAATGAAAACGAAACAAAAGCTTAATAATAGTGAAATACTTAACAGTAAAGAACTGTATTAAAATATATTAGCAGAACAGCTGACGTGGTGACGTCATCAAGTCAGCTGCTGTTTGGTCCGCTCTGAACCCGTGAGTCAGGACTGGAGTGTATTCACGCCTTAGGTATTGAGAAAGGGCCACTCTACAGTAGCTGCACCTGGGTGTCAACACCCTAGTGGCCTCCAGCCTTCTGGTCTACCTGGAGAGAGAACCACGCAGACACGGGGACAACATGCAGACTCCACACAGGAAGCGGAACCCGGACCTTCTTGCTGTGAGGAGACGGTGAAAACCACCTCAACAACGTGCCGGCCGGGAAGATGATCTTATTTAAGATACGCTTCTCCTCCAGGGCACGATATATTTCAGGGTGTTCTTCAGGGCTATTTTAAATAAAAATGACATCAGTTAAGCCTTGAACTATATATAAAACCACCACAGCGTCGGTAGGATGTTAGTCAGCCAAGTCATTAAAGTGACTTTTCACTAAACGTGGAGGGACTTAGGACCCAGGGGGGTCAGGGGCTGTATGGGGGAGTTATAATAATTTAGTCTTATGTGTATTCATGTGACTTGTGTTAGTATTAGTGTAGTAATGTATTTAAAAGCATCGGTTACCAGCGTCCCGTGACCAGAGCGAGTGATGTTAGATATTATAAGAGAACATTTACATCGGTGGATATTCAAGTTATTTATATTACCGACGGAACGGGACAGCCGAGTGGCAGCCGAAGGGACGTATGCGTCCTCAGGGACGCAGCCCAGCGGACTTGAGACACGGCTTGTGTCTTATTTGGTCGGCCTCCTCCTCCTCGGGCTGCTCCTCATTCATCAACCTCAGGTGTCACTTTGGCTGCGACTCGGCTGTCACGTTCTGTTCGTCGCAGCCCTCCGGGGGCCGATGGGGAGGACCCGTCTGATCCACCCTATGCGGCCCAGCATATCCCATCATGCATTGTAGGCCGATGAGGATTTCATTCATTCTGGATGGAGGTGGGTGAGTACACAATGGAACTGAACTTGTTGCTTAGTGGTGTGATTATAAACTAACTATACATTTAGTTGAATTCAATTCATTTTATTTTGTGTCTGCCCAAAATCACAGATTACAAATGTGCCTCAGAGGTCTTTACAGTCTGTACACATACGACATCCTCTGTCCTGAACAGGAACCACTCCCCAAACAATGAAACCCTTCAAAGAGGGAAAAGGGAGGAAACCTCAGTGAGACTCAGAGGATCCGTCTCCTGATGGACAGACTACGATGACGTCATGAGGACAGAGTGAACAACGTAGAAGAGGAACGATACATTCAGTTCATATGACAGAGATGATTCAGATATGTAGCGTAGTAAGCAGGTGTACGGCAGGACCACTGCAGGGACAGTTAACAAATGTGTTTGCTGTTGTGGTTTTTATTGACAGTATTGATTGATTTCCTCTTCCTTAAGATTCAACTGTTACTTTTAGCTAAAAGTTCACGGCTTAACTGATCTGAATCTAATATGACAGTAAAAAGACTGTCCCATTTCAGAGCCTGCTTGGTTCAGCCTATGCGGTCTTTGAAGGATCCGGCCCACGTAGACCAGAAGGTCGGGTCCTCACGAGGACGCAGCCTACCAAATGAAACCCAGCTGGTGAGAACTGATTGGTTATTAGTGACCAAGTATTTATTTTACCTGTGCTTCTAGTCATGCGACCCAATAATAAGAATGATCTCATCTCCAGCTGCACACTCAAACCCACCTGAACGGGCCTGTAGACGTTCACCAGCTGGAGCAGAGGCCTCTGGATCCGAGACAAGAACCCAGAGAAGAACAACAAGACCTGCTGGACCATACCTGGAGGATACTGAGGAGGAAGGGGGATGTTTGGTCAGTCCACAAAGAGTAACTTATCGACCTATTGGGGCGACTGTGGGTGAGGGGAGCAGGTCGTCCTCCAATCAGAGGGTTGGGGGTTCGATCCCAGGCTCTGCTAACCCGCATGTCGTTGTGTCCTTGGGCAAGACACTTAACCAACATGGCTCCTGTAGCTGCGACTACAGTGTGTGGATGTTAGTGACTGATGGCAGGTGTCACTGTGTGTGGTTCTCCTGTCATCAGGGTGTGAATGGGTGAATGATGTCATCAGTGTGTGAATGGGTGAATGATGTCATCAGTGTGTGAATGGGTGAATGATGTCATCAGTGTGTGAATGGGTGAATGATGTCATGTAGTGTTAAAGCTTTGAGTGGTCAGAAGACTAGAAAAGCCTAAAAAAGATACCTGAGCTTTACCCAGAGTGCACAGAGTCTCCAACAGTTTGTGTTGTAGCAGATACTTCAGACAGGCTCCAGTTTCCTCCACCTGTGGATGAACGCATCATGAGAGTGTTTCCCTCATGGCCGCCGCTTGCGTCTGCGTCTCCTCGCGCCGCCGCGTCGACGCACTCGTTTCAATTCATGGTTCAAAAAGGCTTGTGTGCGTTTCAGAGCAATTCAATTACTGTGAAAACGGAGATGTGAGACTCCGTAAAGGACGTAGTCAGCGGACCAATCACAGCCTGGTGCTGCAGGAGGACCAGTCCACGCACGCAAGGAGGTGTGAAAAGACACGCAAGGGACACGCAAGGGACACAAGGGGCTCTTGTGTCTGCGTGTCCCTCTTAAGACGCAGAAGCAGAAACAAGGCTTTACCGGGGGGCAGCAGGGCGTAGAGAGCAGCCGACGGGGGGCCGCATACAGACACAAGAGACACGTGACAGGCTGATTTAATGATGAGGAAACACTCAATACGCATAAATATACTGACTGTAGTACCATGAGCATAATGTAGTAGTGTAGTACTCAGACTGAAGTACTTGTACTGTGAGCATAATGTAGTAGTGTAGTACTCAGACTATAGTACTTGTAACATGAGTGTACTACTGTAGTAGTTGTACTGTGGGTGTAGTAGTGTAGTACTCAGACTGAAGTACTTGTACTGTGTGTTACCTGTTGCTTCTCTTCATACACCAGGATGTCCAGCATCTGTCGGAGACACCAGGGGATGTCTGTCTGTCTCACAGGACGGGAGTCATCTACAGACACACAGGGTTAATGGGATCGCATGTACAGGTAACAATGTGTGGAGGTGAAAACTCACCTGTGGTGTTGATGTAATAATTAGTTATCGATTTCCAATGATTCACAAAGGACTCCAACAGGTCGACTGTGGGCTCCCGCTGACAGACAGACAGACAGACGGTAAAGAGACGGAAGTGGGACACATTCCTCCACGTCCACACCGCTGCTGCAGGTAGACAGAGAACACCTGGACAAGCTAGCTTTAGCTGTTGGCTCCTAACTTAGCTTGAGTTTGTGTTTAACTAAAACTAACTTTATACAGAGGCTGCGTGATCTGATAGAGGCTAGGTGGGCTAAGTGAGCTAACAGATGCTAGGTGAGCTAAAGTCAGCTAGCCACTAACTCACCGTCTCCAGCGCGTGCAGCAGCATACTGCTCAACCTGCTAAAGGTCTCCATTGCCCGCCAAAAGCCGCTGCCCGGTAACCCGGTTAAACCCGGTTGAACCCAGTTAATTCCCGGTTTGCTACACCATGTTAAAACAATTATACTGACATCTGATCGACCAGTGTCAAAACGGAAGTACAAAACGAAAACATCCGGGGAGAACTTTCAGAATAAAAGAAAACAACGAATTTGATCACATCAGTTTCAGAATAATGCTCCATCTGCGTCACCGTCTTCTCGGTCCAATCATATGAGGGTAGATTTGTGTCTTTATTATGCAAACAAAAATAAAGTTTGTAAAAATATAAAGTAAAATATTTTGTTAGTTTTGCTTATAAAACGATTGTTTTTGCCTGCAAAACAAAAACTTTTGGTCTCGGATCAAAAAGTTTTGGTCTTTGTCATATACGGTAGTTTATGTTAACTTGGATATAAGAAACGGAAGCAAATAAAGTTTAACAATATTTCTTAAATGCAAGTTTAACATAAACTCTGACACATTACAAGCTCTGAGCAACACCTGAATGATCCATGCAGCACATGGCGGCCAAACCCGCTTAAACCACACAGCACTGCACAACTGTGTACACGGCAAAGCACTGCAAAGCCAACCAACCGGTTAGTCCACACAAGATCAGGTTGTCTACCCACAGCACTGCAGAAAGTACCGCGAAATGTAGGGAAAGTGACCGAATGACAAACAAACAAAAATGAAAGTAGTTAGTCCGCTCTTACATCTATCTGTCTTAAAGAGCTTGTAACACCTTATTGTCCTACAAGGCAGCTGCGCTCCATAGATGCTGGTTACTTGTTGTTCCTATGGTTTTAAAAAGTAGGCTGGGGGCCAGAGCCTTCAGTTATCAAGCTCCTCTTTTGTGGAACCAGGTTCCACTTTCAGTCCGGGGGGCAGATTCGGTCAGCTCTTTTAAAGTAAAACTTAAAACTTTCCTCTTTGATTGTGCCTATAGTTAGGGCTGGCTCAGGTTAGCCCGGACCAGCCCTTAGTTAAGCTGCTGTAGGCTTAGACTGCCGGGGGACTTCTTAGGACACACCGAGCTCCTCTCTCACGCTCTCGTTCTACCATAATTCACGTTTTATTAATGCACGTGACTAATTGTGCTTTCTCCCCTAGCAGGTCTCCGTAGTTCCTTCGGGACCCTGGTCCTGACACCTGCCGTGGCCCTGCTGACGCCTGCTGCTGCCATCATCATCATCATTATTATTATTTTAGATATTAATCATATTACTGTACTCGTAAACCAACATGACCCTCTACTAAAGTCTCTGTGCTCTCCCTCCCCACAGGCTTCTGTAGATGGTGGTTCTATCTGACGGTGGTTCTATCTGATGGTGGTTCTATCTGATGATGGTTCTATGTGATGGTGGTTCTATGTGATGGTGGTTCTACCTGATGGTGGTTCTATGTGATGGTGGTTCTATGTGATGGTGGTCCTATGTGATGGTGGTTCTATGTGATGGTGGTTCTATCTGACGGTGGTTCTATCTGATGGTGGTTCTATCTGATGATGGTTCTATGTGATGGTGGTTCTATGTGATGGTGGTTCTACCTGATGGTGGTTCTATGTGATGGTGGTTCTACCTGATGGTGGTTCTACGTGATGGTGGTTCTATCTGATGGTGGTTCTATGTGATGGTGGTCCTATGTGATGGTGGTTCTATGTGATGGTGGTCCTATGTGATGGTGGTCCTATGTGATGGTGGTTCTATGTGATGGTGGTCCTATGTGATGGTGGTTCTATCTGATGGTGGTTCTATGTGATGGTGGTCCTATGTGATGGTGGTTCTATCTGATGGTGGTTCTATCTGATGGTGGTCCTATGTGATGGTGGTTCTATGTGACGGTGGTTCTATCTGACGGTGGTTCTATCTGATGGTGGTTCTATCTGATGATGGTTCTATGTGATGGTGGTTCTATGTGATGGTGGTTCTACCTGATGGTGGTTCTATGTGATGGTGGTTCTACCTGATGGTGGTTCTACGTGATGGTGGTCCTATGTGATGGTGGTCCTATGTGATGGTGGTTCTATGTGATGGTGGTTCTATGTGATGGTGGTCCTATGTGATGGTGGTTCTATCTGATGGTGGTTCTATGTGATGGTGGTCCTATGTGATGGTGGTTCTATCTGATGGTGGTTCTATGTGATGGTGGTTCTATGTGATGGTGGTTCTATGTGATGGTGGTTCTATGTGATGGTGGTTCTGGTGGTTCTATGTGATGGTGGTTCTATGTGATGGTGGTGGTCCCTGCAGTGGTCCTGCTGTGCGTCTGGTTTACTACTCACAGTTACTTGAATCATTCTGTCATATAGTCTCATGTATTATACATTGTTCATTCTGTACACATGGCATCATTGTAGTCTGTCCATCAGGAGACGGATCCTCCTCTGACGTTCTCACTGAGGTTTCTTCCCTTTTTTCCCTCTTGGAAGGGTTTTCATTGTTTGTGGAGTTTCTCTGTGCCGATGGAGGGTTTGGGGACAGAGGATGTCGTATGTGTACAGACTGTAAAGCCCTCTGAGGCAAATTTGTATATTGCGATTTTGGGCTACAAAATAAAATGAATTGAATTGAATTACATCTGTATCATACAGGGAACAAAATACAATGCACCAGGAACGGACTAACTACGGAAAACAAAATCAAAACTAGTAAAGGACAGCAGGTAGCGGGATGATTACCGCAACACAAGAATACAAAAGTACCACCAGCAAAGAATTTTAATTCATACTTAAAAGTACAATATACCTGTCGAACTCCCCCATCCAGTCATTCATTCATTCTCTGCTTGGATCAGCGGCTCTCATCAAAGTACTTTAAAATATGCAACCGGTATATATGAAAAATCAACGTAGAAGCATATTTACCCGATCACACTGCTGTGGGTCCAGCAACACTCCCACACATTCCCTGACAAAGTGCCACTTCCTCTTTTATAGGGACAAAGCCTTGAATTCAGAGCGCCACCCCATGGTGCCACCTGCTACACACATGCTATGGGATGTAGGGGAGTCATGTTGTGCCTGTAAAGTGACACACTCGGTGATGCATCACAAACCAGTACAGCTAACAACGAAGCCTCCCTTGCATTAATTTACACGGTGTCAGAAGTAAAAGCGGAGTCATGGCGAAGTTCAATCCACCAACAAACGTCTTCTTCAATAAGCCCTGGAGAATGGCCGGAGTGGAAGCAGCGTTCTGTGCAGGTCAGCAGCCTGATATACGCTATGGGAAGCGAGTCGGAGAACATCTTCCGTTTGTTTGCTTTTGCCACGGACATAGAGACGACTTTGCTATCGCGCTTGGAAAGTTCGATGAATACTTTGTACCGAGTAGGAATGTAGTACACGAATGTGCATGTTTCCATCTGCGTGTGCAAAGACCGGGAGAGAAAGCGGAGACGTATATCAGGGCCTTGTACGAGCTAGCGGAGCATTGTGAGTTTGGCGCGAGCAGAGACGAAAATATTCGCGATCGGGTCGCTGGCGGTATCAACAAAGACGTCTCACGGAAGTCACAGCTGACGAAGGACCTGACGCCAGCGCTGACCATAGAGACGGTCAGGCAGTCGGAGGAGGTCGCTTCGCAAGTCAGCATGCAAGGAGAGACATCGGGATTGACACAGGTCGCCCACGAGCGCAGCAAAGACCACCACCACTACGGTAAGCCAAAAGAGGGAAATAAAGGACAATGTGAACAGTGTGGGAAAGCGTGGCACAGTAAAGACGAAAATTGTCCAGCCAGAAAATCCACATGCAATACATGCAACAAAGTTGGACACAGAGTGTGTAGGAGCAGTAGGGCAGTAAGTGAGGTGATAGAGCAAACAGAGCAGCAGCAATCATACTTTCTTCACGTCACCAGAGCAATGGGCTGTCCAGTTCCTGGTGGAGTTGCTGGTAGTTGACTTTGTCGTAGCACCTAAATTGTACTTTGGCTTATTTGAGGAAAATTGCACTTTCTTGTTTCTTGTTCTTCTTGTTCTGAGTTTGTGGCCTTATGGTTGAAATGCACGTATTGTAAGTCGCTTTGGATAAAAGCGTCAGATAAATGACATGTGATGTGATGTAATGGTGGGCTCTACACCAATTGACTTCAAATTGACACAAGGGCGGATGTTAGCATCATCCAATCCAAGAGTCTTACCCCTCACTTTTCCCCAAAAGACCACTGGAGCCTGCAGATATGCCATTCGACAGCCCAGGCGGTGAACTGCAGTGCATAGGACAGGTCCGGAGCACTGTGACCTACAAAGGAAAGACTCACCCACTCACAGCATATGTCATCCGTGGATATACTGTAAATGACCTTCTCAACAGGCCGTTGTCTGTGGAAATGAATGTGTTGAGGAGAATGGATGGTGAGCCTATGGTGAGTACGACGCTCAGCCGTACGCTGTATATACAACACGACCCGTACCCCTCCCTATGCTGCAAAAGGGAGAGGAGGAACTCCAGAGGATAACAAGCGCACCGGAAATCTTCCAGAGGAAGATGATGGAGACCCTCCAGGGGCTGAAGGATGTTGAGATCTTCATGGATGACATCCTGGTCTATGGGGCCACAGAGAAGGAGCATGACGGTCGCCCGGAGAAGGTAATGCAGCGCATAGAGACAGCTGGTCTGAAGCTTAATCTCGAGAAGTGATCCATCAGGCAGAGTCAGCTGCGGTTCCTCGGGCATCTTATTGACCGCTCCGGGATCTTACCTGACCCCGACAAAGTGGAAGCTATTCGGCAGCTGTCACCACCAGCAGAGAGTTAAGAAGGATACAGTGAATGGTAAATTATCTCGGAAGATAAGTCCCCGAACTCTCAACGGTGGGACAGCCGCTGTACGAGCTCCCTGTGGGATAAGAATACATGGACATGGAGCCATACACGGCAAACAGCTTTTAAACATTTCAAAAGGCTGTTGACAACTGCACTAGTACTTACTTTCTATGACTTGAGCAAGCCCACGGCGGTGTCAGCGGATGCAAGTAGTTATGGATTGGGGGGTGTACTCCTTCAGCTCCACAGGGTGCAGTGGAAACCAGTGGCAAATTGCTCCAGACGCCTCACTCAAGCAGAAACGCGCTACGCCCAAATAGAGAAAGGTTTGGCTGCTGTGTGGGCGTGCGAGAAGTTCGACCGATACCTCAATGGGCTGAAGCAGTTCAAAGCTAATCACCGACCACAAGCCGCTAGTGCCCCTCATCAATAGCCACAGCCTGGACAATGTACCTATACGATGTCAGCGTCTCCTCATCAGGAATCAGGAAACATTTATTAGCCAAAATATGTCAAACATACAAGGAATTTGTCTTGGCGGTTAGTGCGCCTCTCATGAGGCTCATGCGATTCAACCCAGTGGCAGAGTCGCCGACACCCTGTCACGCAGTCCACTGGCAGGTATGTGCACAGAGACAGACACACATAGTGTGGTGACATGCTATGTGGCTAGTGTAGTAGAGGGGATTTCTGCGTGCACAAGCAAATTGGATGAAATCAGAATGGTGACATCGGCAGACACGGAACTGCGGTCAGTTGTTCGGTCAGTTGCTCATAAAGGATGGATGGCCTGAACACATAAGCAATGTCCCAATGGACGCGAGAGAGTACGTCCAAGTAAAATCAGAGCCATCAGAACACAATGGCCTTGTCCTCAGAGTGCCGAGGGCGCTGAGAGGTGAGATCCTCCAGAATATCCACGAAGGTCACCAGGGCCTAGTCAAGTGTAGAGAGAGAGCATGCTCCTCTGTGTAGTGGCCCGGACTCTCTACGGAGATAAACAAACTTGTTAGGTCCTGTCAGGTGTGCTGGTAACTAAAAAGACCACAACAAAAGGCACCTCTCATCACCACACCGCTTCCGGAGTGACCATGGAAGTGGCATTCCAGATGAGGTAGTGAGTGATAATGGACCACAATTTTCGAGTGCAGAGTTCAAGGAGTACGCAAGGCAACTCGACTTCAGGCACTGCACATCCATCCCTCATCACCCACAGGCAATGGGCACGCAGAGAAAATTCTCAAACAAGCGGATCCAGTGATGGCTCTAATGAGCTATAGGTCCAGTCCCTGCTCCACCACGGGCTTCAGTCCAGCGGAGCTGTTGGTGGGGAGGAAAATCAGCACCACACTGCCCACACTGGAGAAAAATCTCCTAACCAAATAGCCCGGCAGGACAGCTGTGAAGGAGAGGGACGGCAGGTAAAAGGCTAAACACGCTCACTACTACAACCGTCGTCATGGAGCTAGGCCACTACCCGCCCTGCATCCAGGAGATGTTGTGTCCTGCAAGTTGGACCATGATTACTCATAGTCTTTGCCAGCAATAATCTCAAGCGAGAGCACCACCCCGAGATCTTTTGTCATTAAGACACAGCAGGCCACCTCCAACCAGTGCTGGTTCCCCAGCCCATCCCAGCAGCGGACGGGGAGATCTCGGGGGCAGACACACACTCAGACGAAGCCACTGTGTTAGAGACGGTTCCTGTCAGTCAGAGTGTGGCCACATCCACAACCCCTCTACCCGGTCAAACTGTGACTGTTGTTTACCTTTTTTACGACTGCTTTCACTGGTTATCCTGTTTTTGGTTCATTGCCATAGTTGCCAACAGTTTGGTATATTAATAGTTTATTGGAGCATCTCTTGAAAATAATGAACAAGAACGGAGATAGAAGCCACATTAAAGATCCGTAGAGGTCACTAGAACTCAGGACAGCAGATGTTTGTGTCATCACAAACTATTCATCACAATTTCTAGTGATTACTGTTTTACAACAAATCTTATGTTAACATTAAAATAAGTAAATAAGCTGAAATACAAACTGACGTCAAATTCTCTGAAGTACGGAAGCCCAGAGCGACCAAGACATTGAGTAAGGCTAACAGTTCCTGGGTTCCACAGCTCCTCCAAAGTGTCTTACTGTTTCTTTAAGACAAAGTCTATACAGAGAGCCTAGAAATGATGAATATATTCACAATTTTTGTGCCATCTCTTTAAAATGTAACTTTAAAATAAACACCATCAACACTTGGACCCAAGCTTTATATAAAGCGTTATTATGGTTAAACCAAAGCCATATGAAGGTGGGGTTGTTCGAGTTAGTCCAGTTAAACAGTTATTCTAGCGCCATATACAGGTGGAGTTGTTCCAGGTAGTCCAGAGACATGTACAGGTGGAGTTGTTCCAGGTAGTCCAGAGACATGTACAGGTGGAGTGGTTCCAGGTAGTCCAGAGACATGTACAGGTGGAGTTGTTCCAGGTAGTCCAGAGACATGTACAGGTGGAGTTGTTCCAGGTAGTCCAGAGACATGTACAGGTGGAGTTGTTCCAGGTAGTCCAGAGACATGTACAGGTGGAGTTGTTCCTGGTAGTCCAGAGAAACATACAGGTGGAGTTGTTCCAGATAGTCCAGAGACATGTACATGTAGAGTTGTTCCAGGTAGTCCAGAGACATGTACAGGTGGAGTTGTTCCAGTTAGTCCAGGTGGAGTTGTTCCAGTTAGTCCAGATTGTACATGTACATGTGGAGTTGTTCCAGGTGAGTCCCAGTCCAGAGACATGTACAGGTGGAGTTGTTGTTCCAGAGACACATACAGGTGGAGTTGTTCCAGTTAGTCCAGATTGTACATGTGGAGTTGTTCCAGGTAGTCCAGAGACATGTACAGGTGGAGGTGTTCCAGTTTGTCCAGAGACACGTACAGGTGGAGTTGTTCCAGGTAGTCCAGAGACATGTACAGGTGGTGTGTTCCAGGTAGTCCAGAGACATGTACAGGTGGAGTTGTTCCAGTTAGTCCAGATTGTACATGTGGAGTTGTTCCAGTTAGTCCAGAGACACATACAGATGGAGTTGTTCCAGTTAGTCCAGATTGTACATGTGGAGTTGTTCCAGTTAGTCCAGAGACACATACAGGTGGAGTTAGGCGTGCACTTTGTTGGAGGTTTCAGGATACAGTAACACAAAAAACAGAGATGATGCCAGACTAAATTCAAAAAGGAAACATGCATTGTAAGGTAACCTAGCATCAGGGGTTGAAATAGTTTGGAGGTCAGGTCCAACTCTGCGAGGTGAGAGTTGATTGACAGGTTTGAGATTGATTAGAGAACCAATCAGAGAGGAGCAGCCGGTTGTTCAGCAGTTGCCGGAGTTCCGGAATTCACCATTCTCTGTGATCTGCAGAGACGAGGCGTTGCTTGGAGACAGGCCGTTCCTCTGTGATGTCACTGCGTACCGCTCCTTCAGTTGAGTCACAGCAGCCATCAGACGACTGTTAGCTGCATCCAGACTGGATATCCTCTTCTCCTGAGAGACAGACAGGCAGAGAGACAGACAAGAAGGGGTCAGCTCATTACAATAAAACACTGACTGGATATCCTCTTCTCCTGCGAGACAGAAAGATAGAAAGGTACCTGCGCCTCAATGATCTTCTGTTTGAAGTCCACCACAGCCTGCATGTCAGAGTGATCCTTCTTCAGCTCCTCCTCCACTGCCATCAACCTACAAAGGTCATAGGTCAGACCAGTGAGTAGAGACAGGTGAGTAGAAAGGGATAGATGGAGAGAGACAGGTGAAACAGACAGGTGAGTGAGACCGACAGGGGAGACAGACCTGCTGATTATGCTGTTCATCTGAAGATCTTTATCATCCTGCAACCTCCTCAGTCGGCCCTCTGTGTCCTCCAAACGCACCTGAAACACACACACACACACACACAGTCACGAGTCTCAAGTACGAAGTTACAGTATTTGAATGTTGAAACAGCTGGGAGGTCGAGTCATTCCCAGTGATAATGCAGGAGTGACTCCTGGTGGATCAGGTCTCAGGTTACACACCTGGTACTCCTGTAGCATGCGCTGGTTCTGCTGATCCTGGACCAGCAGTCGGGCCTCACACTCGTCCTGCCTCATCGCTGCAACTCGCAACTTCTCCTGCAGCAAGGCAATCTCCTGCTGGTACTGCACACACACACACACACACAAGAGTCAGAGCCAGTAGAACCAGTAGAACCAGTAGAACCAGTGGTCTCTTACCTTCTCTACCAGGGCGTCGTCATGGCGATCATCCTCTGCCTCACCGTAGGAGGAGGCGGAGTTCATGTTGAGCAGCCAGGCGGCAGTCCGGTCCAAAGCACATGGAGAAGGGGCCTGAGCACAGAGACATTTACACACTGTTACAGCAGTAGCGAGGGGTTAAAGGTCAGAGTAGGTTACCATGGTTAGGGCAGCACGCAACACCTTGGCAGTGGGTCGTTGTTTCTCAGGGCTGTCTCCCTTAGATGACGACGATGTCTGTCTAAGTCGCGACTGGCCACTGCTCGGCCAATCGGGACTCGATGACATCATGCTCCCGGAGGTAGGGCGAGTAGGGTGGGTGATGCCTGCGCCGCCGCTCAGCAAGCTGGGAGGAGTGCGACCTCGAGGAGGTCCTGGAGGAGCACAGGAGGGTGGAGGAGGCTGGTCTATGCGTCTCTGAGGACCCGAGGTGGTCTGACGAGATGGGGCGGGGCAACCTGAGGGCCAACAACATGATGACATCATCAGGAGAGAAAAGCTGAAGAACAAGCGACCAATCACCTGTCGTACCTGTGAGCGTGTCCGACAAAGCTCGTCGGGAGTATTCTTCTCCACTGCTGCTGCTGGACATGGCCGACACCCTCTCCCCCCCGCCCAGCGCCACAGACATCTGTGTAAGAAACGCTGGTTTGGTTGCAATGGTGTTTCTGTCTTCGGGATTTCCCTGCGAACCCGCCGAGCCGTCCGAGGGCGTGGCATCCATTGGTTGCCTTGGCGACGTGGCAGTCATGTGATACACGGGGTTCTGGAAGGAGAGGGGGAGGAGCCCCGTCCTGAGCTGCCATTGGCCGTCGTCGAGGCCGTCGCTCGGGGAAGAGTCCTGCAAGTCGACCAGAGACAGACTGCGGCTCTCATTGGTCAGATCAGGCCCCTCCCTCCTGCTCCCATTGGCCATCTCAAAACCCGCCTCATTCTCATTGGGCTCAGAGTACAACGAGCTCACTGCCGGAGAGCCCTGCTGACCTGCAGGAAGGGACATCAGCACAACACCAGAGGTCAGATTCAGAGGTCAAAGATCACAGACCGAGATTGGGTCTCATGGATAGAGGTCAGAGGTCACCTGACGTGGGCTGTAGACTGGATCCTTTGGTGACAAAGAACAAGTCTTTGTTCTCTGGAGTCGGAGAGGGAAGTCTGGTGAAGTCTACCAAACTACACACGCACACGTATAAATGCACAGACACACACAAAAACACGAAGACACTCATGAGACAGGTTACTTGGTAAAAAAATGCATCACTGTAATTACTAAAACTAGTTATTACTACGGTGTGTTATTAAAGTTTCCCTTTTCACAGTTTGTTTGTATAGTATGTTATTACAAGAGTGTGTTGTTACTACAGCTTGTTATTATTAGTTATTTCAAGTGTGTTATTACTGCAGAGTGTTGTTGTCAAGTTCCCCTTTTATAAACGTGTGGAGATTCCCCACTTGATAAGAATTGACGCATTTACCCGAATATTCTAACTGGATTTCCTTCAATGACCAACAACTCTTCCTTTTCCTCATTTCCACAAGTGTCAGTTCAAGCCAGTTAACATCATTTACCGTGCTTCCACCAACATGCTGTTAGTAAACAGAAGTAGTCCCCGGACAATCAACCAATGTTTGGACAACAGTTAATTACCGGGGGCTAGAATCCTTGGACTGGCCGTGCGCTTCAATACAAAGACTCGCCGCTGTGGGAGAGTTCATCGCTCTTACTGGCTGCCTCTGCTTTGTAGATCTGATCCATCCGTCAGTGCGGTGCTGTCTAACGAGATTCTCACCTGTCCCCGCTGGTTACATTAGCCCCGCCCTGTTTCCTTCCAGACTGTCCGTATATACGACTTTACTGTTTTACTACTTTTATTTGGAATTACCTTTCATCTGTTTTAGTTGTAATGAAACCCTGTCTGACTTGACAGTTGTTTTATTTTGTGTTAATACTATAGTGCTGTTATTACAGTGTGTTAATACTACAGTGTTGTTATTACAGTGTGTAATTACAGTGTGTTAATACTACAGTGTTGTTATTACAGTGTGTAATTACAGTGTGTTAATACTACAGTGTTGTTATTACAGTGTGTAATAACAGTATGCTATTTCTAGAGTGTCTTATTACAGTCTTATCAAAGGCTGTTATTACATTATTATTGTGTGACTGGTGAATCTGAACTAACCTTTAAAACAATGTTGCTTGCGTCTGTATATGACATGAACCAAGCTGAAAGCTTGATACTAACCCTCCATCCAGTCCAACGCCGCCCTGTAGGCCAATAGAGGGATTACACGCTGCAAGAGGAGGGGAGAGAGGCGGGGACAGAGGGGGCGGGGAAACCACACGCTGAGGCTCTGGAGACGACATGGACACGCCCCCAGGGTTTGCCAGCGCCACTGAAACCTCTCTGATTATCCGAGGTAGAGGGCCGAGCTTCGACAGGCACGCCTGCAGACAGACAGACAGACAGACAGACAGGTGTCAGATTGTCACAAATACATTTTTTGTCCGCTAGCTATATATGTGTGGACTATGTTCTGGTTATAAAGTTATTCTTATCGACCAGACATTTTCCCATTACTGCAATTTTGAATTGCCTTACTGGCATTGAAGGTTGCTGACGGACATGTATGTATTTGATTCATACTGAATAGAAATGAGACCAATCATCTTTGTTGTCTATCATTTTTGAGAGGGCGTCCAATCAGGTAAGGGCCGAGGGTCACCTGATCGGGTGTGTTACCTGATCCAGCTCAGCCAGCAGGGTGTGCAGGCTGGACAGCTCTCGGCCGAGGTCGATGTATCCATCGAAGCCGGCGGTGTGGTTCAGTCCATCAGGATTAGAGATCTCCTGCAGGAAACGTTGCATGCTGCTCCACTGGCGCTCCACAAAATCATTCATGAACAGCATGTACTCTTCTTTAGTCCCAAACCTGCAACCAGTGAGAGGAAACGCCTTCAGTGTCCCTGTACACGTATAGCTATAAGAAATAGCTACAGATACAAGTAACAAGCACAGGTACGCATGCAGGTGACAATTACAGGTAAACAAAGTATATGAGACTCACTTGCTGAAGTTGGCCAGGTTCTGGATGACCTTGGCGATGAGGGTCAGGGTTCTGGCAGAACGCTCGTCGGGGTATTCCTGCATGAGGTCGAACAGTGACGGTGACATCACAGCCGGACAAAGGAAGCGCAGGAACAACGAGGCGCTGATGAGACGCTCGCTGATGTCTGGTCGCCCCCGGTTACAGCATTCCTGTCGCCATGACGCAAAAACCTCCTTCAGCTCCCGGGGGAAGAACCTGCGTTAGAGGCAGGGGCTCTAATAACTTTGTTTTATACAAGTGTGTGTAAGATGTGAGTACAGTGTGTATACATTTGGTGCAGTTTGTACAGTATTAGTCCAGTGTGTGTGCATTGTGTGTACAATATGCACATTGTGTGTACACAGTGTGTGTGCATTGTGTGTACAATATGAGTGAGTGTATATACAGTGTGTGCACAGTGTACAGTACGACAGAGTGTATACACAGTGTGTGCACATTGTGTGTACAGTATGAGTAGAATATACAGTGTGTGCACATTGTGTGTACAGTATGAGTAGAGTGTATATACAGTGTGCACATTGTGTGTACAGTATGGTAGAGTGTATATACATTGTGTGTGTGTGTGCACATTGTGTGTACACACAGTGTGTGCACATTGTATGTACAGTAGTATGTATATACAGTGTGCACAACAGTATGAGTAGAGTGTATATACAGTGTGTGTGCACATTTGTGTACAGTATGAGTAGAGTGTATATACAGTGTGTGTATATAGCAGTGTATATACAGTGTGCATTGTGTACAGTATGAGTAGAGTGTATATACAGTGTGCACATTGTGTGTACACAGTGTGTGTGCATTGTGTGTACAGTATGAGTAGAGTGTATATACAGTGTGTGCACATTGTGTGTACAGTATGAGTAGAGTGTATATACAGTGTGTGCACATTGTGTGTACAGTATGAGTAGAGTGTATATACAGTGTGTACATTGTGTGTACAGTATGAGTAGAGTGTATATACAGTGTGTGCACATTGTGTGTACAGTATGAGTAGAGTGTATATACAGTGTGTGCACATTGTGTGTACAGTATGAGTAGAGTGTATATACAGTGTGTGCACATTGTGTGTACAGTGTATATACAGTGTGTGCACATTGTGTGTACAGTATGAGTAGAGTGTATATACAGTGTGTGCACATTGTGTGTACAGTATGAGTAGAGTGTATATACAGTGTGTGCACATTGTGTGTACAGTATGAGTAGAGTGTATATACAGTGTGTGCATTGTGTGTACAGTATGAGTAGAGTGTATATACAGTGTGTGCACATTGTGTGTACAGTATGAGTAGAGTGTATATACAGTGTGTGTGCATTGTGTGTACAGTATGAGTAGAGTGTATATACAGTGTGTGCATTGTGTGTACAGTATGAGTAGAGTGTATATACAGTGTGTGCACATTGTGTGTACAGTATGAGTAGAGTGTATATACAGTGTGTGTGCATTGTGTGTACAGTATGAGTAGAGTGTATATACAGTGTGTGCACATTGTGTGTACAGTATGAGTAGAGTGCACATTGTGTGTACAGTGTGTGTGCATTGTGTTGTACAGTGTAGAGTGTATATACAGTGTGCACATTGTGTGTACAGTATGAGTAGAGTGTATATACAGTGTACAGTATGGCACATTGAGTAGAGTGTATATACAGTGTGCACATGTACAGTAGAGTGTATATACAGTGTGTGCGCATTGTGTGTACAGTATGAGTAGAGTGTATATACAGTGTGTGCACATTGTGTGTACAGTATGAGTAGAGTGTGCACATTATACATTGTGTGTATATACATTGTGTGTACAGTATGAGTAGAGTGTATATACAGTGTGTGTGCATTGTGTGTACACAGCACATTTGTGTACAGTATGAGTAGAGTGTATATACAGTGTGCACATTGTGTACAGTGTGGAGTGTATATAGCACAGTGTATATACAGTGTGCACATTGTGTGTACAGTATGAGTAGAGTGTATATACAGTGTGTGCACATTTGTGTACAGTATGAGTAGAGTGTATATACAGTGTGTACAGTATGAGTAGAGTGTATATACAGTGTGTGCACATTGTGTGTACAGTATGAGTAGAGTGTATATACAGTGTGTGCACATTGTGTGTACAGTATGAGTAGAGTGTATATACAGTGTGCACATTGTGTGTACAGTATGAGTAGAGTGTATATACAGTGTACCTGTATGAGTCAAGGATCTTGCAGAAGGCGAGTTCACAGCACATCCTCAGGTTGGCCTGATGCTCAGCGAGGTCAGAGGTCGCACAGCGAGATGAGTCGACCTCACAGTTCTCATCTGACTCGTATAGAGCTTTAATGAACTCACCTGAACACACAAACACAAAAAATCCTGTAATCTGATAATCAAAAGCTCGTCCGTAGTGCTCATTTAGAGAGTCACTGTCTTGAGGAGTCCAAGGTCAGAGGGCAAAGCAGAAAGAGCCAACCAGGCCGACGCAGGTCTGATAAGGATGAGACTTAGAGACACACCAAGCACCACACAACACTCACGCTTTGTTCATTATGTTAGAAGACCACACATTGCATGTGATTGGATCTTGTGTTGTGGCGAGAGGACCTGCTCCTCCTCCACGCCAGTTTAGGGCCAATAGAAATCGTTCCTTTAAGTAACAAGGAATATAAATCATAACGTTCTTCCTGATGTTAGTCGGTTGTTCTTCCGGCCGACAGAACGGATCCGGTCTTTGCAAACGCCTGACAAATAAGTCCACCAGAACGAGAGAAGTCGTTTGGCTGAATCCTCCCAGATGTCCCCAAGCGGGCGTCCAATTTAGATCACGTTCTTCTTTCATATCACAGCAATAAACGTCTATTACAACAATACACCTTTACATAGCAATAATAACTCCTCAAGTCGGTCTCACTCACCTGTCTTTCCATTAAGAGATTGAGTACCCGTATGTGCGTGTTGGTTAACACCCTTTTTGTATTTTGTGTAATGTTTGTTTACCAAGGGCGTCCTGCAGGTACTTCTGTCCAATCAGCTTCAGATATTCTTCAATGCTCTTTGTTGCCAGCGTGTTCTCTCTGAAAATCAGCTGGTCGTTGTCACGGCAACGGTCCACCTCCGACATCATCAGGTCCGTCAAGAAGTCCTAAAGAAAGTTCCTTTGAGTCATGTGATGGAATCTCTTACATTACATTGGCTAGAGGATCTTTACTTTGGTCCAATAGACTTTTACACTTTAAACAGAGAGATAACGTCTTGATTCAGAATGTCAGATGTTCTGAGGAAGGTTCCTCACTGAGTGAAATGAAGTGAAGTAATGGAAGTGGCGCCATGATAGGAGCTGTTCTAGTCTCTAATGCTAAGGAAAGGAGCCTCAATGGGTCCTTGCTTAGCTCCGTTAGCATAGGAACCACCGGAGCGTCCTTTACCGAGGAAAGGAGATAATTACGTCCCACAATATTTAGATGGTGACGCGTCCTTCAGGAGAAATGATGATGACGTAGAAACACGGATCATTGTGTGATGACGTTTTCCTTTGTGTCGACTCACACTGTAACAACACGTGAAGCATCTCAGACGCTTCTTTGTAGCCGCTGCAGACTGACGTCACGCATCTCCGTCCATCACAACTAGCAGCTTGGACGTGGAGTCAGTCCCTTACACACTGCCTCGTCCTTTCCTAACTCCTCATCAACTCTCCTAACCATCCTTCCTCGCCCCCGTGACCTTCTCCACAGAGGTCAAGGAATGGTGGTTAGGAACAGACGTTGGGAGGTCCTTTCTTTAGCAATTCGAATCCCGCAAAAAGTGTCCCCCAGACACAGAACAACAACAGAATATACAGAAATGACTCGGTGTGGGCGGGGTCACGTTTAGTGGTTGATGCGTGCATAGTGGGACTGGTGACGTGCAGTGGGTGGGGTCGTACCAAGTAGGTGTGTCATGTACAGAGGCGTTGTCATGGCCAGTGGGCGTGGTTACCTTGGCCTTCCCCGTGCTGTGCAAGATGTGGACCAGTGCAGAAGCAAGCTCTTCCTTGGATCTCAGGCTGATGGAGGCCTCCAGAGTGTTGCAGAGCAGCAGGTAGTTGGAGCTAATGTATTCTGCAAACTCTTTGTACTGTTCCATCGGCAGGATGACGATGCTCTGGTAGCGAGCTTTGACTCGCACCGTCGGCACAGATGACTTTGCTGCAATAGGAAGCAGCGTGAGCATCATCCTTGCGACTTTAAGAGTCATTACTAGTAACGTTCTACCTACCCCGGATGGTGCTGGGCGTGCTTAACGAATACCACTTCTCCACCAGCTGTCTACCGGTCACCATGGCAACAGGGATATTGACCAACCCCACGTAGCTGCTCTTGTCCTTCTTCCTCTTCCTGTCGGTGTCTTTGTAAAGATGAAGAGTGATGGAGGTGACGGAGGGCAGGCTGCCGAAGTCAAAGCGCTCTCCCCAAAATATGTTGTCTGTCTTCAGCTTACAGGACGTCCGGGCGTAAAGACAGTCATCCAGACACAGCTCACAGAAGTACCTGAAGTACACAAATACATAGATCGTTACACACTGTCATACACACACAGCTCACAGAAGTACCTGAAGTACACAAATACATAGATTATTACACACTGTCATCCAGACACAGCTCACAGAAGTACCTGAAGTACACAAATACATAGATTATTACACACTGTCATACACACACAGTTCACAGAAGTACCTGAAGTACACAAATACATAGATTATTACACACTGTCATCCAGACACAGCTCACAGAAGTTATTACATAGATTATTACACACTGTCATCCAGACACAGCTCACAGAAGTACCTGAAGTACACAAATACATAGATCGAAGTCATACACACACAGCTCACAGAAGTACCTGAAGTACACAAATACATAGATTATTACACACTGTCATACACACACAGTTCACAGAAGTACCTGAAGTCAAATACATAGATTATTACACACTGTCATACACACACAGAAGTACCTGAAGTACACACATAGATTACACTGTCACAGAACACAGCTCACAGAAGTATCTGAAGTACACAAATACATAGATTATTACACACTGTCATACACACACAGCTCACAGAAGTACCTGAAGTACACAAATACATAGATTATTACACACTGTCATACACACACAGTTCACAGAAGTACCTGAAGTACACAAATACATAGATTATTACACACTGTCATACACACACAGTTCACAGAAGTACCTGAAGTACACAAATACATAGATTATTACACACTGTCATACACACACAGTTCACAGAAGTACCTGAAGTACACAAATATAGCTGTGGGTGTAGTAGACTGTGGGTGTAGTAGACTGTGGGTGTAGTAGACTGTGGGTGTAGTAGACTGTGGGTGTAGTAGACTGTGGGTGTAGTAGACTGTGGGTGTAGTAGACTGTGGTGTAGTAGACTGTGGGTGTAGTAGACCGTGGGTATAGTAGACTGTGGGTATAGTAGACTGTGGTATAGTAGACTGTGGGTGTAGTAGACTGTGGGTGTAGTAGACTGTGGGTGTAGTAGACTGTGGGTGTAGTAGACTGTGGGTGTAGTAGACTGTGGGTGTAGTAGACTGTGGGTGTAGTAGACTGTGGGTGTAGTAGACTGTGGGTGTAGTAGACTGTGGGTGTAGTAGACTGTGGGTGTAGTAGACTGTGGGTGTAGCACACTCCTGGCTGTAATGCCCCCTACCTTTTTTTTGCAGGCAGGTCTTTGGCTTCAATGACCCACACCGTCAGGATGTTCTCCACCCTCCTGCTGTTGTCCTTGTTGGGATGCACGGCTCTCCTCAGGTTCTCCATCCATTTATCCCTCTCTGCCGCCGACCGGCACGAGAAGCACTTTGTTCCTGTCGAGGTTGTCACCTAGGAGATACGGGGGCAGAGGTTAGGGTCGGAGGTCGGGTGATCAACGCGGACATACAGGTTGCCATTGTGAGCTTAGAGAGCCCACACCTCAAAGCAGTAGTCCTGTCCCAGGAGGGAGGAGTGAACAGGTTTGATGATCACCGATTGGTCCATCCTGAGCTCCAGAGATGACACACAGCTGCGCTTAGCAACGACTCCTGGCTACCACAGCGAAGCTGCTGCATCACACGCCTGAAGGAGGTAATTTAACAAGGGCATCAGTATACTCTTTATTAAGAGAAGAGCAAAGAGTCAAAGTGACAGATGGTTCATCCAATCACACGCCTGGAATCTGTTCATTCCTTCATTCACTTTTCATCGTCCGCACCCAAAATATGAAGGTGTGATAATGCTGAACAATTTATATCCGACTGTGAGATGATGCTTCATATAGGTGGAGGAAGGGTGGTGGACAACACACACACACACACACACACACACACACACACATCAGCAGGATGATCAGTTGTTCCTCCGTTAGCTCTATCCTATGGGTGTCTGTGTGTGTCTGTGTGTGTCTGTGTGTGTACTGCTGCTTCCTAACCTTGTTTACCTAAACGTGTCGACTAGCATTGTGTGTCTAGCCTAGCTACATGCTAACGGCTGACTGTGTGCAACCCCCCCCCCCCACACACACACACAGATAGAAACGCATGTATAGTCATGCAAATCAGGTTGAAGACATCAACCCCCAACCGCCCAACATGCACACGCACGTGCACAGAGACACGCACGCACACACACACACACACACACACACACACACACACTTTTCAGTGGACAAAGGCTGTGCAGAGGATCAGATACTCACCAAGCATCATGTGAATGCTGAGGAGGAGGAGGGGGGACAGGAGACGGGGGGTTACGGATGCATGTTCTTCTTCAGCAGTAGACACAGCAGCAGGAAAAGGAGGAGAGAAGAAAGATGGAGAACCTACTGATGTTCAGTCGATTGTCTCTCTCTCTGTCTGCCTGTCTGTCTCTCTGTTAGCTTGCTGCTACCGATGCTACGCAGCTTCAGCAGCTCTCTCTGTCATCACTGGCCCCTCCCCTGCAGCGAGACTGCCCTACTTCCTCTACTCCTCCCGTCTTCTCCTCGTCTCTTCTCCTCTCTTCCTATCCTCCTCTTCTCCAACATATACTGCGTGTAACATGCACACTGAAGTGGTTCTATCTGATGGTGGTTATATATGTTGGGGGTTCTATGTGATGGTGGATATATATGTTGGTGGTTCTATCTGATGGTGGATATATATGTTGGTGGTTCTATCTGATGGTGGATATATATGTTGGTGGTTCTATCTGATGGCGGTTATATATATATGTTGGTGGTTCTATCTGATGGTGGATATATATGTTGGTGGTTCTATCTGATGGTGGATATATATGTTGGTGGTTCTATCTGATGGCGGTTATATATATATGTTGGTGGTTCTATATGTTGGTGGTTCTATCTGATGGTGGATATATATGTTGGTGGTTCTATCTGATGGTGGTTATATATGTTGGTGGTTCTATCTGATGGTGGATATATATGTTGGTGGTTCTATCTGATGGTTATATATGTTGGTGGTTCTATCTGATGGTGGTTATATATGTTGGTGGTTCTATCTGATGGTGATATGTTGGTGGTTCTATCTGATGGTGGATATATATGTTGGTGGTTCTATCTGATGGTGGATATATATGTTGGTGGTTCTATATGTTGGTGGTTCTATCTGATGGTGGTTCTATATGTTGGTGGTTCTATCTGATGGTGGATATATATGTTGGTGGTTCTATCTGATGGTGGTTATATATGTTGGTGGTTCTATCTGATGGTGGATATATATGTTGGTGGTTCTATCTGATGGTGGATATATATGTTGGTGGTTCTATCTGATGGTGGATATATATGTTGGTGGTTCTATCTGGATATATATGTTGGTGGTTCTATCTGATGGCGGTTTCTATATATATGTTGTTTTATATATATGTTGGTGGTTCTATCTGATGGTGGATATATATGTTGGTGGTTCTATCTGATGGCTGTTATATATATATGTTGGTGGTTCTATATGTTGGTGGATATGTTGGTGGTTCTATCTGATGGTGGTTCTATATCTGATGGTGGATATATATGTTGGTGGTTCTATCTGTTATATATGTTGGTGGTTCTATCTGATGGTATATATATATGTTGGTGGTTGGTGATATATATGTTGGTGGTTCTATCTGATGTTGGTGGTTCTATTGATGGTATATATATGTTGGTGGTTCTATCTGATGGTGGATATATATATGTTGGTGGTTCTATCTTCGGTTATATATATATGTTGGTGGTTCTATATGTTGGTGGTTCTATATGTTGGTGGTTCTATCTGATGGTGGTTCTATATATCTGATGGTGGTTATATATATATGTTGGTGGTTCTATATGTTGGTGGTTCTATTTGATGGTGGTTATATATGTTGGTGGTTCTATCTGATGGTGGCTATATATGTTGGTGGTTCTATCTGATGGTGGTTATATATGTTGGTGGTTCTATCTGATGGTGGATATATATGTTGGTGGTTCTATCTGATGGTGGATATATATGTTGGTGGTTCTATCTGATGGTGTTATATATATATATGTTGGTGGTTTCTATCTGATGGTGGATATATATGTTGGTGGTTCTATCTGATGGTATATATGTTGGTGGTTCATCTGATGGTGGATATATTATGATGGTGGATATCATGTTGGTGGTTCTATATATATGTTGGTGGTTCTATCTGATGGTGGATATATATGTTGGTGGTTCTATCTGATGGCGGTTATATATATATGTTGGTGGTTCTATATGTTGGTGGTTCTATCTGATGGTGGTTCTATATGTTGGTGGTTCTATCTGATGGTGGATATATATGTTGGTGGTTCTATATATTTATGTGGTTCTATCTGATGGTGGATATATGTTGGTGGTTCTATCTGATGGTGGATATATATGTTGGTGGTTCTATCTGATGGTGGATATATATGTTGGTGGTTCTATCTGGTTATATATATGTTGGTGGTTCTATCTGATGGTGGATATATATGTTGGTGGTTCTATCTGATGGTGGATATATATGTTGGTGGTTCTATCTGATGGTGGATATATATGTTGGTGGGTTCTATCTGTTGGTGGTTCTATCTGATATGTTGGTGGTATCTGGCGGATATATATGTGGTGGTGGTTCTATCTGATGGTGGTTCTATATGTTGGTGGTTCTATCTATGTTGGTGGTTCTATCTATATGTTGGTGGTTCTATCTGATGGTGGTTCTATATGTTGGTGGTTCTATCTGATGGTGGTTATATATGTTGGTGGTTCTATCTGATGGTGGATATATATATCTGATATGTATATATGTTGTGGTTCTATCTGATGGTGGAATATCTGATGGTGTTTCTATATATATATGTTGGTGGTTCTATCTGATGGTGGATGTTGTGGTTCTATCTGATGGTGGTTATATATATATGGTTCTATCTGATGGTGGTTCTATATGTTGGTGGTTCTATCTGATGGTGGATATATATGTTGGTGGTTCTATATGTTGGTGGTTCTATCTGATGGTGGATATATATGTTGGTGGTTCTATCTGATGGTGGATATATATGTTGGTGGTTCTATCTGATGGCGGTTATATATATATGTTGGTGGTTCTATCTGATGGTGGATATATATGTTGGTGGTTCTATCTGATGGTGGATATATATGTTGGTGGTTCTATCTGATGGCGGTTATATATATATGTTGGTGGTTCTATATGTTGGTGGTTCTATCTGATGGTGGTTCTATATGTTGGTGGTTCTATCTGATGGTGGATATATATGTTGGTGGTTCTATCTGATGGTGGTTATATATGTTGGTGGTTCTATCTGATGGCGGTTGAATATGTTGAGCGAGGTGAGGGCTGTTAGGTTGAGCGTGTTTTGTGATGAGTTCAAATCATTTGCAGCGGCAAAATGAAAGATATGACCAAAAACAGTAGGGACTTTTGGAATGATGAGCCGAATGAAGTCACTGGATCTTAAATAGCGATTGCTGTCGGAAATGTGCAGACAATTTGAGAGGTAGCGGGGGTCATTCCCAAAATGGATTTGTAGACCACAAGCAGCCAGTGTTGTAGCCGCCTGGTATGAAGGGACGGCCAATCCACCGATCTGTAAGATCACAGTCAGCGTGGTTACATGGATTCCAGTAACTGGCTTAGTCGGACTGAAATCAAATTATCTGTTTCATGTAAACACCTTTGTCCGACTACGATCCGACTAACACCCCTGGATAACTCGATCCGATCCATTACATTACATTACATGTCATTTAGCTGACGCTTTTATCCAAAGCGACGTACAATAAGTGCATTCAACCAAAGGGTACAAACTCAGGAGAACAAGAAACAAGAAAGTGCAAATTCCTCAAATAAGCCAATTTACAATTTGCTATAGATGAGTGACGTTACAAGTACAATTTAAGTGCTACAGTTTGTTAGTCTTTAGTCGAGGTAGAGTCTGAAGAGGTGTGTCTTTAGTTTGCGGCGGAAGATGTGAAGACTCTCTGCGGTCCTGATGTCTTCAGAGAGCTCGTTCCACCATTTCGGCGCAAGGACAGCGAAGAGTCGAGACCTAGTCGAGTGTTTTGCTCTCAGTGAGGGAGGGACGAGTAGTTTGCAGATGCAGAGCGGAGAGTGCGGGGTTGGGATGTAGGGTTTGACCATGTCCTGGATGTAAGCTGGACCCGATCCGTTCGCAGCATGGTACGTGAGCACCAATGTTTTGAACTGGATGCGGGCGGCCACGGTAGCCAGTGAAGAGAGTGGAGGTGGAGTAGTGTGGGAGAATTTCGGAAGGTTGAAGACCAGTCGAGCTGCTGCATTCTGAATGAGCTGCAGAGGTCGAATGGCGGTGGCAGGGAGACCAGCCAGGAGGGAGTTGCAGTAGTCCAGGCGGGAGATGACAAGAGCCTGAATCAGTACCTGCGCTGCCTTCTGAGTGAGAAGGGGACGTATTCTCCTGATGTTGTAGAGCGTGTATCTACAGGATCGCGTTGTCGCGCGATGTTGGGAGTCAGGGAGAGTTGGCTGTCGAGTGTGACGAGGTTCTTAGCGGTCAAAGTGGGCGTTAGTACGGAGTTCCCAAAGTTGACTGTCAGGTCCTGGGTAAGCGAATCTTTTCCGGGAAAGAGAAGTAATCCAGTTGATAGTTCGACTATTGTGGCATGTAACGGTGAATCGGATGAGGAACTGGACTTTGCGCATGCTTGAGATCCCGACGGCGTCTTCTCTCTGTTATCAAATCAGCCAATGGCGCCATTCGCATTCGCTGTGCTCCTATTAACATCACGCACAGATAGTAGAGGGAAGTAGCTTCACCTTGCTCTCTGTTCAACATCTTTCTCGTAATGTTGTTGTTGGTTGTTGTTGGTAGTGGTGAAGAGGTCAAGCGGAAATGGCTGTATCACAACTAGTTGTAATGAAAACAGCGCCACCTATAGTATCGGATATGACGTGCTTTCGGCCAATGATTCTATTTATTCACTGCCATGTATATTGGGATAATAGCACTTGCCCTGAAAGATGGCATAGTCTGACTAAGCAAAGATTCCAATTATACCATCATGCAAACACACTGACTGGTGGGTGGTGAAAGGTGCACTTGTGGCCAGTTGGATTGCTGAGATGTGGAGTGTTCCAGTTTTCTGAGGGTGGTCTTTGATGCCATTTAATAAATGATATCACCGTAGTCAAATAGAGGAAGGATGGTGATTTTCACAAGGGTGAATCTGATAAGTGTTTGAATTCAATACATTTTATTTTGTATAGCCCAAAATTTGCCTCAGAGGGCTTTACAGTCTGTACACATACGACATCCTCTGTCCCGAAACCCTCCATCGGCACAGGAAACACTCCACAAAAAATGAAAACCCGTCCATGAGGAAAAAGGGACGAAACCTCAGGGAGAACGTCAGAGGAGCAAATCATGTCTGAGGGTACCTTAGATGGCTCGGGCATTACTCTAACCCTAACCCTAATGCAGCGTCTCTCCCGAAGGTGCGGACACGCTCACACGCATCAACCAGCCTATTTAGCCTGTTGACACCCGAAGACAAGTAACTCCGCCCGCTGGGCGCTCCTCGATGACGCGTAAGAATAAATCCTGCCGGCTGCTGAAAAGCGACGTCAGTTGTTACAGTCTGTTCACACCGTAGGGAAATCTTATACCGGTACACCACGCAGCCCCAGCTGCATCCTTGTAGGAGCCAGTCTTTGTAGACCTGGGCTGGGTCCTCCCAACAACCGCATAACCTGAACCTGGGACAGTCCGTCCTAGGGGGGACTGTCATCAGCATTACCTCCACTGCTCCCGTTGCCTAGCAACCTGCTGGGCTTTACAGTAAAAGCCTTAAAATGCAAAGAACATATAAAATAGAGATGTTAATCTTCTTATTTAATTTAATTTAGTAAGAGACACGCTTTTGGAGCATGATGTATTTCAGGCTGAGAGAAGAACATTTTCTGGTCATTTTCAACTCACGTAATTAATGCAATCTTATTTTTTTCTGGCATAGGATATAGGTATTTTAACTGTAACTCAAGATATTACAGAATGTGTCCAAGCTACAGTAGCTAAATGTTCTCCTCCAGCTTGATGCTGCTTCCTCCTGCTCCATAAAACTCAAATAGTTAGCTTATAATCACACAACAAAAACAAAAGGAGCAAAGCAAGTTCAGTTTCCTCGTGTATTTCTTCTCGACGTTTGTAATGGTACTGACTTAGTAAGTGATATTTACGGGTCATTACTTGTCTACTTGAGCTCACTTTGATCCATTTCTGTTCATAGTGTAACGGACTGCCATGTTCTGTAAGTGAGGTTTCACATTTACTGAGGGTAGAAGATCAGCTCACATTGTGTTTGTTAATCATCATGTGGGGATGTTTGAGGCGACGGGAAGCAGAGCGTTGTTCATGGATTGAGGAACAGTTGTTTCGGCGCAGGCTACAGTCCACAGGGGCCTGTTTCCTTGTTCATAATAAAATCATAACGTGTGTCCAGAGCTTCATTAGCGAGAGTCGCTGCAATAATATAAGAGAGCCTTCACATCTTCCGCCGCAAACTAAAGACACACCTCTTCAGACTCTACCTCGACTAAAGACTAACAAACTGTAGCACTTAAATTGTACTTGTAACGTCACTCATCTATAGCAAATTGTAAATTGGCTTATTTGAGGAAATTGCACTTTCTTGTTTCTTGTTCTCCTGAGTTTGTACCCTTTGGTTGAATTCACTTATTGTACGTCGCTTTGGATAAAAGCGTCCGCTAAATGACATGTAATGTAATGTAATGTAATAATAAAGTATGAACGGTCAATAAAACGTCACAGCCTCAGTAAGATGTTAGTGAACCTCTAAAGGTTAAAAGCACTAATAACGACAGACAAGCTGCCTCTAACAGCGCAGCAGCTTGTTGTGTACATTGATGTGCATAAGGAACAGAACTGGAAGGCCTTAGGACCCAGGGGGGTTCAGGTGAGGGGGACAGTTAGAACTAAGAGCAGTTTGTTCTCTCGACTTATGGGTTTTTGATGTCATGTGACTTAAGCCATTTCATAACCTAAGATGTGATGTTATATATTATAACATTTATATCCGTGGAATATAGCTAACCCACTCTTCACTGGTGTGGGCTCAGCTGCCTCCCCCTGAATAGATCAAACCCTCGTCGGCACGCAGTGCATGCTGGGACATTAAGAATGGATCGGACGAGTCCTCCACATCGCTCCCCTGGAGGGCTGCGTTCCTCCACCGCGTTTGGAGGAGCCAACGAGTTGCAGCCAAAGTGACGTTTGCGGTTGACGAAAGCGTCCTGAAGGTTGCAGCCTAATGAATTGAGACACACCCACCAACAGACATGAATGTGGAACATGGAGCTCCACTCTTCAGCTGTGGTTGATCACTTCTAAGGCTGTGAGACAACTTACCCGTCGGTCTGACCAGAACCATCTGACTGATACACCGTTAGCGTAACTACATTAGCAGACCTGCTGCGTGCGCACGCACACACACACGGTTAGACAAGTTCCTTTTATTACAGAGAAAGCCAGCAGCTTATTGGTCAGCTGTAGGGAACAGAACAAAAGCCAAACAAACAGTCATGTGATCAAAACAGGCCAATAGGAGGGGAGCCTGGTTACTATGGCAACAAGGGAAAGCGTCATGGTTAAAGTGACTGTGGCACCACTAGCAGTGTTAGCATTACGCATTCAAACCAAGGGGCTGAGTTAGCGTGGAGCTAGGCTCTAACGTCATTTAACTGATTTAACACTAATGGTGTTTGCATAGATTCTGAATGGGACAATAGTGCAAGAAACTCCCACAAGAAGCACTGGACTCTTCTTTGTGAAGAAAAGTGTTCAAATTCCTTTGATTATCATTATAATTATGATTTGTGGGAGGGGCTATAACCCCCATGCTCCTCCCTAGAAGGTGGGGAAAGACGAAAGAGGTGATGAAGTGAGCTGTTTGACAGCTTGGGGGCGATAGAGCAAGAAAAAAAAAGTATCAGAGAAAAGACCACAATACTGTACTACTGTGTATAGGGTGTGTGTGTGTATGCAGTCCTGTGTTTAGGGTCTGTGTGTGAGTGTCCTCGAGGGGTCCGCGGTCCACTGGACTGTTCTCCAATCACTCACTCACTCTCACACCTACAGGACATTTAGAGGCACCAATGAACACATCCTGCATGTTTGTGGACTGAGGCAGGAAGCCGGAGAACCTGGAGAGAACCCATGCCGACTGGAGAACATGCAGGTTCCATCCAGAAAGGGGCTGGGTGGGTTTGAACCCCAGACCTTCTCCTGTGAGGGTACATAGGTAACCTCTCCACCACCGTCCCACCCTGTGTGAGTCTGTGTGTGTCATACCTGCAAAAATGCTGCTAAATGACGTCAGACTAATTTGCATAGTTGTAATGGCGCAGTAGGATCGGCAGTGTGGACCCCTCTCCGTCTGCCGCGAGGCTCCTGGGACACTTGCTGAGGACAGGAAGTGCAGAACCACCACGTCTCCAATGACATCAGGGAATGTCCCTGGGATTTGACACCGAGGGGGGTTAGAAAGTCGCCACGTTGGCAGCACTGATTTGGAGTAAAAGGATGAGAAGTTTGAGGGAAACGAAGACGCTTTGACGTGACTCGTTACGTCACATGAAAGATGTTTTATTGTGACGGATCGCCTTTTCTCCGGTTTACACGATACACGTGGAAGACCTATTTCCATTTCAAAAGGACAAATTTCCCCTAAAAGCGACACGTTTGCAGGTATGGTGTGCGAGTCTGTGTGAGTGTGTTTAAGGTCTTTGGCACTATTATTTTATCACTAAATACAGTCTTCTGATCAGCTTTGATACCTGGTTCCTCCAAACTCACCTCAGCATGCAGAGACATCTCACAGGGGCTCATGGGGACAAATGTCACCCAGAAGTTCATACGTGAGACGCTATTTAAAACTTGACGTAGTGAACTGATTGGTCAGAATGTGTGGACCAATCAGCAGCTCTCCGTGAGCGTGGAGGAAGAGGAATCTAACCTGTTCTGTAAACGTCCTAATAAGGTGTTGTCCCCTCCCACTCCAGTAGGTACTGGACTGTCCCCTGAGGAGTGATGCGGCGAGCCAACACCTGGTATGTCTCCCCGTTGGTCAGTCTGCCCGCCACTCCAAAATAAGAGGAGATGGAGGAGTGGAGGTGGGAGGAGTCAGATGGGATCTGGGTGGGGTCAGACAGGAAGTGGGAGGAGTCTGCGGTCAAGTGGGTCAGAGCTTCTTGGTCTTCAAGCATCCTAGAAGGCTCCTCCCTCTGAGCTCCTCCCCTACCTCACTGCGACTGGCCCAGTATCTGTAGCCGTTGCTAGGCAACTTCCTCTTCCGGCTGCCAACCTTCCTTCTGAGGACACAGAGGATAGAGGTCAAAGGTTAGAGTGCCGGTAGGCTATGGAGGATAAAGATAGAAGATGAAGAAGAAAGATGGGTGATAAAGAAGGAGGATGGACAAGCAGGAAGTGGAGGATAATGGTGGAGAATGAAGTTAGTGGATGAAGGTGGAGGACAACATTGAAGGATGAAGAATCAGGTTTTTTGGTCACTCGACTCATCCTTTAACCTCTACGTACAGTGTATAACAGGGGTATTCAACTAAAATGTAGGTCCAGTTAGAGAACATTTCTTCCAGAAGATCATCATGTGAGTGTTTAGTGTGATTAAATAGAGTTGTATCAACGTTTGCATTTAATCAATACTCCGCTAACAAATCAAATGAATTCAGTACTATTAAAAAGCTCCTTGTTACATGACAATATTTATTGTATTGAACGGAACATACATGTATGACTTAAAATATAAACAATTTTCTCTAACTAAATAAAATTAGGGCTGCATTTGAAATGAAGAGAAAACAAATAAAATGTGAATTTCCCCTTTTCTGTTTCACATTTGGACCTGACAGTCTCAGCCAATTATACATAATAAATCTAAACACATTTTAACAATTGAACAGTTTTATACAATATACTGTTTTGCTCAGTGAGAGAATTGAGCTCTGGTTTTGCTGCCAGGACGTTAATGCTCATTGAGCCTGATGAGACGCTGGTTCAGTGCTGCAGTGAGAAGATGAACAGAATCCAGTCCGTCTATTGAGGATTAAATACTCTTTCTTTGTGCACTGTTCTCTTTTTGCAAAGCGCAATTTGTTCCTTATTTTTGTTACCAGTCCCTTTCTCTCACTTTCCCCGTCTTACTTGTCTTTTTCTCAAATTTCAATATATCGTTTTTCTTCTGTCCGTCTTTTTATTCGTGATATGCAGCTACCTCTCTAATCTGTCTGCACTCGAGACAATATCACACTGCCTGGAGTGCAAAGACTCGATTGGTCGAGTGGTATCACGTGGGAGGGTTTAACTCGAATGCTATTGGTCTGTGATTTAAGCCACCACTGCCAAGACGACCAATAGGAGTGCCTCGTCAGATTTGAATCACAACTGTCCGTTTTAGCTTCTGGGTCCGGATCTGGAGTTAGTTACAGTTCTTTTTAGAAGTAAAAAATAAATTAAAAAAAACACAAAAAGATGGAGGTATAAACCTTTAACCACAGAGGAGCATAAAGGTGGAGGTATAAACCTTTAACCACATAGGAGCATAAAGGTGGAGGTATAAACCTTTAACCACATAGGAGCATAAAGGTGGAGGTATAAACCTTTAACCACATAGGAGCATAAAGGTGGAGGTATAAGTATAGGAGCATAAAGGTGGGAGGTATAAACCTTTAACCACAGAGGAGCATAAAGGTGGAGGTATAAACCTTTAACCACAGAGGAGCATAAAGGTGGAGGTATAAACCTTTAACCACATAGGAGCATAAAGGTGGAGGTATAAACCTTTAACCACAGAGGAGCATAAAGGTGGAGGTATAAACCTTTAACCACAGAGGAGCATAAAGATGGAGGTATAAACCTTTAACCACAGAGGAGCATAAAGGTGGAGGTGTTGGTTACCTGAAGTGATATGAGGCGCTGGTTGTAGCAGAACCTGAAGTGGAGGCATCAGTGGAGTCCTGATCAATACTGACTGATCGGCTGGAGCAACTGAACCAGAAGAAGATCAACTGATATTTACACTGATTGATTATGGCTTCATGTATCGGTGGATTATTGTTCTCTGTCTCACCTTTTCACACTCTGCAGCTCATCCAGGGTGAAGTCAAAGATGTTTGCCATGTGATGGTTGGAGGTCCAACTGCAGGACAGTTTGTTCTAGATACACACACACACACACACACACACACACACACACACACACACACACACACACACACACACACACACACACACACACAGTTTAGTCTTGTAAAAAAGAGATAGAATAGAAGTAGAGCCAAAGCACTAAAGTCTTACATTAGGAATCGCATCTTCTAGGAGCCACTTGGACTTCCTCTTCCTCTTCTCAGCAGAAGCACTGAAAACACACACACACACACACACACACACACACACACACACACACACACACACACACACACACACACACACACACACACACACACACACACACACACACACACACACACACACTTTAAGGAATCACCACTCTTGGTGTCAGGACTTCCTAACCCACTGCTGTTCTGGGACGCAGATAGAACTAAGGAGTAAAGACGTACCTGACGGGGCGTTTCTTGTGGCCCAGCCCTCCGTCACTCTGGGAGCGCTCAGGAAACAGTTTGGAGGGGGGGTTTGGAGGGACTCTGGTCCTCAGACGGAAGATGCATTTCCTCTTCTTGATCTCTTTTCCGCACAGAAACACACACACACACACACACACACACACACACTCAGTCATCAATACATACAATCATATATATTGGCGCTGACGGTAGAAGTCGTGGTCTTACTTGCTCTTGTATTTATTCAGCGCGTCCAGCAGGTGCTGCCCCCTCTCTGATGGAGGAGTGTGGGACAGCTAAAACACAGACAGAAGGGTTAAGATCAGGATTGCAAAGGCTTGTTGGGTCTGGTTTAGTCCGGTCCAGGTTGGGTCTGGTTTAGTCCGGTCCAGGTTGGGTCTGGTACCTTCCCGAGCTGTAGGGGTTCCCAGCTGGCAGACACTAAGGTGAGGATCTCGTCCAGCTCAAAGTATTTCTTCTTGCTGCTGACTGACAGGTTGTAGAGGACCAGATGAACCAGATCCACCCAGCGCAGAGAAAGACGACGGACGTACTCTGATCCTTTATTACAGACCGAACACAGGAAGAGGTAGAACCTGAGGAGGAGGAGGAGGAGGAGGAGGTCACTGTCTCACTACAGACAGAGGAAAGGTCAGGGGTCACGGTCTCATTACAATCAGAGGAAGAGCTTCCTCACCTATCTCCAAACATCATAGACTCCTGCAGACACTGAGTGCAGGCTTCATGGAACCACTGCTGACATCTGAAACACTGCAGCATCTTCAGGTACCACCTGTAGACGAAACCCAGGTGAGTCTGTGATGTCACAGTGAGTGTGTGAGCCTCTCATAGGTCAGTCTTACTCTCCAGGGCCTCCACAGTAACAGTAACACTGTTGGTGATTGGTCCGGTGCTGAGAGTCCCAGTCCAGAGAGTCCAGGTCGTAGGGGAACACCTGCTTCATGGCTGACAGAGCTTTAGCTATCGGCCCTTTCTTTAGAGCGCCTCCTTTCTGAGGAGAGAAGAGACAGACAGGTAATCAAACAGGTAGTCACACAGGAAGAGAGCTAGAGTGAAACAGAGAGACAGACAGGTAGTAAGACAGATGGAAGGACATAGAGTCAGAGAGAGATACAGACTGTGACAGACAGGTAGGCAATAGATGTTTTATACCCGAACAGCCAGAGCGAAGACACAGCGTCTACAGAACCAAGGACTGAGACTAACGCTGCTCTCTACAGGAGGGAGGTGGCACTGCTGGTGGAAACCTGGGGAGACACATTATTATTATTACAAGTAATGAAAGCGTGTATTATAGATACAAAGCTACACACATTTGACCATTTTGGAGGCAGAATTCTACCGGCTGGAACACGTTGAACTCTTCCTGCTGTCCTTGTGCGCTTTGCTCTCAGCTCTCCATAATTTGAAGAGTGTGTGCCAACAATGTCCCCACGGGACGTGGTTTACAAACCACTGTCTTTTGGGGACACAGTGGTGGTCCTCTGCTGGGTAGATGTTGAGATGGAAGTAGCCTAGCAGCTAGCGGTGCGTAAAGTGCTCTGTTTGCTAGTGACACTGTTTCAGGTTGTTTCCTTTCCGGGGTTAAATTTTACTTTACTTTTGGAAGACCGGAAGTAAACAAAGTTGCGTTAACAGCGTTAAAATATTTGATGACATTAATCGCCTAATCAAGACCGGTTTCTACATGGAGACACTCTTGTCCTCTTACAAACATAGACTTCATGACTAGTTGAACCAGTTCCCTGTCTCACTGCGTGTCTCACTGCCTGTCATACATACCGATGCCACATTTACCACAGATGAGGATCTGGTTGTTTGGGTTTGATTGGTTGTCAGCATTTGGCTCCGCCTCCTGACAAACTGAGCAGCGAGGCTCCTCCCCCGGCACTCCGGCTATAACGCGATTAGACAGAGATTGTGATTGACAGCCAGAGAGATATTAGACGGACAGAATCAGCATTATGGTGGGACACATTGACTGTGCCTGTCTCTCTCACTGCGTCTCGTTCTCTCACTAGGTTGGATGTCTCTCACTACCTCTCGTTCTCTCACTAGGTTGGATGTCTCTCTCTCACTACGTCTCATTCTCTCACTAGGTTGGATGTCTCTCTCTCACTACGTCTCGTTCTCTCACTAGGTTGGATGTCTCTCTCTCACTACCTCTCGTTCTCTCACTAGGTTGGATGTCTCTCTCTCACTACGTCTCATTCTCTCACTAGGTTGGATGTCTCTCTCACTACGTCTCGTTCTCTCACTAGGTTGGATGTCTCTCTCTCACTACCTCTCGTTCTCTCACTAGGTTGGATGTCTCTCTCTCACTACCTCTCGTTCTCTCACTAGGTTGGATGTCTCTCTCTCACTACGTCTCGTTCTCTCACTAGGTTGGATGTCTCTCTCTCACTACCTCTCGTTCTCTCACTAGGTTGGATGTCTCTCTCTCACTACGTCTCGTTCTCTCACTAGGTTGGATGTCTCTCTCTCACTACCTCTCGTTCTCTCACTAGGTTGGATGTCTCTCTCTCACTACGTCTCATTCTCTCACTAGGTTGGATGTCTCTCACTACCTCTCGTTCTCTCACTAGGTTGGATGTCTCTCTCTCACTACCTCCCCGATTTCTCTCCTCTCGTTCTCTCACTAGGTTGGATGTCTCTCACTACCTCTCGTTCTCTCACTAGGTTGGATGTCTCTCACTACCTCTCGTTCTCTCACTAGGTTGGATGTCTCTCTCTCACTACCTCTCGTTCTCTCACTAGGTTGGATGTCTCTCTCATCACGTCTCTCTCACCAGGTTGGATGTCTCTCTCTCTTTCTCTCACTAGGTCACCAGGGTTCTTCACTAGGTTGGATGTCACTCTCTCTCACTAGGTTGGATGTCTCTCACGTTCCTTTCTCTCACTAGGTTGGATGTCTCTCACTACCTCTCGTTCTCTCACTAGGTTGGATGTCTCTCTCTCTCTCACTACCTCTCGTTCTCACTAGGTTGGATGTCTCTCTCTCACTATCTCTCTTTCTCTCACTAGGTTGGATGTCTCTCTCTCACTACCTCTCGTTCTCTCAATAGGTTGGATGTTGGATGTCTCTCTCTCACTACCTCTCTTTCTCTCACTAGGTTGGATGTCTCTCACTACCTCTCGTTCTCTCACTAGGTTGGATGTCTCTCTCTCACTACCTCTTTCTCTCACTAGGTTGGATGTCTCTCTCTCACTACCTCTCGTTCTCTCACTAGGTTGGATGTCTCTCTCTCACTACCTCTCTTTCTCTCACTAGGTTGGATGTCTCTCACTACCTCTCTTTCTCTCACTAGGTTGGATGTCTCTCACTACCTCTCGTTCTCTCACTAGGTTGGATGTCTCTCACTACCTCTCGTTCTCTCACTAGGTTGGATGTCTCTCTCTACCTCTCTTTCTCTCACTAGGTTGGATGTCTCTCACTACCTCTCGCGTTCTCTCTCACTAGGTTGGATGTCTCTCACACCTCTCGTTCTCTCACTAGGTTGGATGTCTCTCTCACTACCTCTCGTTCTCTCACTAGGTTGGATGTCTCTCTCTCACTACCTCTCGTTCTCTCACTAGGTTGGATGTCTCTCTCACTACCTCTCGTTCTCTCACTAGGTTGGATGTCTCTCTCACTACCTCTCATTCTCTCACTAGGTTGGATGTCATTCTCTCACTAGGTTGGATGTCTCTCACATTCTCGTTCTCTCACTAGGTTGGATGTCTCTCACTCTCTCGTTCTCTCACTAGGTTGGATGTCTCTCTCTCACTCACCAGGTTGGATGTCTCTCTCTCACTACCTCTCGTTCTCTCACTAGGTTGGATGTCTCTCACTACCTCTCGTTCTCTCACTAGGTTGGATGTCTCTCTCTCACTACCTCTCGTTCTCTCACTAGGTTGGATGTACCTCTTCTCTCTCACTAGGTTGGATGTCTCTCTCACTACCTCTCGTTCTCTCACTAGGTTGGATGTCTCTCTCTCACTACCTCTCTTTCTCTCACTAGGTTGGATGTCTCTCACTACCTCTCTTTCTCTCACTAGGTTGGATGTCTCTCTCTCACTACCTCTCGTTCTCTCACTAGGTTGGATGTCTCTCTCTCACTACCTCTCGTTCTCTCACTAGGTTGGATGTCTCTCACTCACTACGTCTCGTTCTCTCACTAGGTTGGATGTCTCTCTCTCACTACCTCTCGTTCTCTCACTAGGTTGGATGTCTCTCACCACGTCTCATTCTCTCACTAGGTTGGATGTCTCTCTCACTACCTCTCGTTCTCTCACTAGGTTGGATGTCTCTCACCACCTCACTACCTCACTGGATGTCTCTCTCACTAGGTTGGATGTCTCTCTCTCACTACCTCTCATTCTCTCACTAGGTTGGATGTCTCTCTCACTACGTCTCGTTCTCTCACTAGGTTGGATGTCTCTCACTACGTCTCATTCTCTCACTAGGTTGGATGTCTCTCTCTCACTACCTCTCGTTCTCTCACTAGGTTGGATGTCTCTGCAAGTATGCGCTTTCAAAGAACAAAGAATGTTTTATTCTTCTGAATATTTAGACATAAGAAGCAGAATGCATCAGGCTTGGTGCTTGGTAATTCATTTTGGTGCAATAATCCATAAACAAAAAGCAGTTATCGTGACAGCCCTTGAAGATTCTCTCACAACCAGTCTGTATCTCACCATGTTGGATGTCCTTACAGAGGACCCAGAACTTGGAGTTGTCCTCAAATGTGACGAAGCAGCTCAGCCGCGGAGGGCTTACCTGTTCACCAATCAGAGACCAGATGTCAGCATTGACCAATCAGAGGCCAACACCAGCCAATGAGGAAAAAATGATGTCTTACTCTCTGTATCTTGCCCAGGTAGTAGAGTCCATCTGACCAATGACAGAGGACGAACTGTCCAACACTCAGACTAAACTGCGCCTCCTCTCTTGGGCTCTGGCCTTTCCGACATGCCCCGCCCCCTTGAGCCACCTGAGGCTCCAGACCACAGAAGGCTTCAATCAGGTCCTCAAACATCCTACAGGTAGAGAGAGAAGGGAAGAGAGACAGACAGGTTGAGTTCTCACCTGAATCCCTTTGACTCCTCTGCCTTTAACAGTGATTCAGGTCAATAACAAAAAAAAGTAGTTTCATAAATATTCACTTTAAACATTCAACAACAGTAAACAGTCAATGAACTAATTCTAAACAATAACAAGAAGCTTCAGTCAAAAATAAATTAACTTATGAACGATTATTAAACTGTTATGAAGATCAATATAAGAGATCAGTTTCATAGAACCATTGATATTGATCAGTTTTAAAGATGAGGATTAGGGTGTCTCCCGGACAGGTTGAGGCTGTCAGTCATTCCTGAACTGTCAGGGGATTTTAGAAATCGGCGCATGCGCATCAAGTCTCCCGTCATAACAGACTAACCACGGTTGGCCCCGCCCCCTGACACCAGTAACCCGGGTAACATCCTGTCAATGACGCGCGCGCGCGCACACACACACACACACACACCGCGGTGGAATTCTAACGGCTTTACTCAGCTGTAAAAAACGGTTTACCGACATGAAGCTTGTGTTTAGCACATATATTAACATGTGTATGCATAATACATGCACATGTAAATGTACAGATATGATATATTAGTACATGCATATAACATATGGAGCCAAACGAAGCAAAGCTGTCTTACGTCCTGTGGTCCGGTATGTGTGTCCTCTCAGAGCCACAGACAGGCAGGCTCTTACTCCGACAGACAGGTTGTTATTCCAGGGAGGACAGACAGACAGTTTGTGTCTTCACACCAACTCTCTGTTAATCTATCTGTCCTGTCTCTCATACATGCATCCGCCTTGTCTCTCTCTCTTCCTCTCTCTCTCTTCCTCTAGTTTCGTCGCGCTAAACTTCAAACTTCGGCCGTCGCCATTTTGCACTTTTCCCGCGAATCACAGGAGGAGGTTTTCCATCATCTACATCGCGTCATAATCGTCGTCTCGGTCATTGGTGTCGTCATCACGTCAGCACCAGGAAGTAGCGTGGTGCCGTTCAGATCGTCCAGTCTGATTTTATAAACGTTATCTTTTATTTTGAAAGAGACTGAACTACTGGCATTATTCTTTTAAATGTCTTGGCTTTTATAACCATTCATATTCGATAAATATCATCAATCCATTCATGAGATATTAAGAACAACATAAAAGTAAAATAGCTTTATTGATCAATTGTTTAATTAGTCAGAGCTTAAACGTGTGATTTATAAACTCAAGCAATCACAAATTCTTGAACCGTATGCTTTGAATCCACATCAATCAACAGGAAAAGTATTTGATCAGAACACACAACCAGCAGGAAACAAAACAAACGTAAATAAGATTGTATACTATACTTATAGTTATTCTAATAATTATCACTTTTTATAAAACACATAACACAGTAATGGGTTTTTTCTCCAGGTGACGGAAAATGGGTCAAATTTCAAAGATACAGATTAATGATTCAGCAGTCAGGTTTAGGGGTTAGAGGTCAGGCTTAAGGGGCAGAGGTACAGTTTAGGTGTAGGCGGAGGAGGTTTGAGGGCAGGGGTCAGGTTTAAGGGTCAGAGGGCAGAACTGGGGACCAACTATTAGTTTCAAGGGTCAGAGCTCAAGTTTGAGAGCCCAAAGGTTAAGCTTATAGGTCAGCGGTCCAAGGTCAAAGTTTAAGGGCCAGGGGCTCATAGATCCGGTTTAAGGGTCAAAGGTCAGATGTAATATTTTAGGATCATATGATCAGGAGCCTGGTTTAGCATTGGGTCGTATCTTCATCTCTGTGAATCTGAGCGAGTACTGCCAGCCCGTCCAGCTGGACCACTCCACCCCATCGGCGTAGGAGGCATGGCCTCCTCTCAGATACTGTCCGTTCAGGTTGGAAGTGTGGCAGTTACGGTACCACCAGGCGCCCTGGTAGTAGGCTGCACAGTTATTCTCTGACTGGTCCTGGTCCCGGTCTTTGGTGGTGAACTGCATCCCAGAGTGCTTCAGGAGGGAGTCACCTGGAGGCCAGAAGAACACCTGGTAGTACTGTGTGCATTTATACGTACATAGTACAGCATCAGTACTAGTGTGAATACCTGCGGTCCCTGAGTACTGGTCCACCTCCAGCGGGTATCCGTCCTCCTCGGGGTTCACTGAGTCCCGACCCACAGAGAAGTCTCCGTAACGAGCAAAGGCTGTGGTGTTGTCGAAGTCAGACATGTCAATCCTTAACTCATAACCACCAGATCTGGTGAGGGAGTACATCCTCTGGAGACCTGAGAGACAGGCAGGGAGATAGACGGGTAGGGGTTGAAAGACAGGGAGAGGGTCAGAGATAGAGAGAGATAGAAAGACAGACATGTTGATCCATGACTCGTACCCACTGGTTCTGGTGTGGGTACATCCTCTGGAGACCTGACAGACAGACAAGCAGTATGACGGTAGAGACGGGATGTGTATTTGTCTCTGTATGTGTGTCTCTTTATGTGGGAATGTGTCTGTGTGTGTCTCTATGTGTGTATTTGTTTGTGTGTGTAGGTGTACCCAGCCAGTGTTCTCCCGTATTTCTTCCAAATCCGTCTCTGTAAGCTGTCCAGTCCCTGAAAAAGTTTACTGATCCGTCTTCCCTCCTCTGAATCACCTGAAGACAATCAATTAAAATATTGACAAATGGAGCAGGGATTCTATTCATTAATTCATTAATGGTGCTGGTGGGGCGTCTACTAATACCTTGTGTGTGATTGGTGGGATGTGATTTGTTTAATGTGATTAGTGGAATGTGATTGGTGGGATGTGATTGGTGGAATGTGACTGGTTGAATGTTATTAGTAGAATGTGATTGGTGGAATGTGACTGGTTGAATGTTATTAGTAGAATGTGATTGGTGGAATGTGATCAGTAGAATGTGATTGGTGGAATGTGATTGGTGGAATGTGATTGGTGGAATGTGACTGGTTGAATGTTATTAGTAGAATGTGATTGGTGGAATGTGATCAGTAGAATGTGACTGGTTGAATGTTATTAGTAGAATGTGATTGGTGGAATGTGATCAGTAGAATGTGATTGGTGGAATGTGATCAGTAGAATGTGATTGGTGGAATGTGATTGGTGGAATGTGACTGGTTGAATGTTATTAGTAGAATGTGACTGGTTGAATGTGATCAGTAGAATGTGATTGGTGGAATGTGATCAGTAGAATGTGATTGGTGGAATGTGATCAGTAGAATGTGATCGGTGGAATGTGATTGGTGGAATGTGATTGGTGGAATGTGATTGGTGGAATGTGACTGGTTGAATGTTATTAGTAGAATGTGATTGGTGGAACGTGATCAGTAGAATGTGATTGGTGGAATGTGATTGGTGGAATGTGATTGGTGGAATTGAGATGTTAAAACTTTTGACACTCTTTATCTTTGTGATTTGTGTGTGTGTCTGTATGAAGGTGTGTTAGTTTGTGTGTTGCACACCGTCCAGCCCCCTCCATCAGTGCTCATGTCGCAGTAAACCATGAAGCCGTCGGGATCATGAGTTGGAAATACAGAATAAACTCCATCCTCAGAACCACCGGAACTCAAGACCTCCGAGCAGTCTCTGGGTCTGAGAGCTGAGAGACAGAAATTTAGAGAGAGTCAGACATCCGCAGATAGAGAGACAGAGGGAGAGAGAGAGAGGTGAAGAGAGACAGTACAGAGAGACAGTCAGAGAGAGAGAGAGGGGTAAAAGGAGATAGATAGAGAGAGACCACATGTTGACTGGACCCCCAGGACCCGGTTGTGAGGGTAAACCTGATATTGAGGGTGTATTACGTATGTATATTACAATGTTTAATGTGTATATTAATGTGTATCAATGTGGAATAGGGTGATCACCTCGGGGGTTGCTGTCACCCTGCAGGTCTTTGTTGACCCTCCTCATATTCTCCGTCTCTCTCTGGAGGCTCAGTAGAGAATCACTGAAGCCTGAGACCAGCTTCAACACACCTGACTGACTGTCAGACAGCACCTGTTCACGTATGGAATATCAATAAAGGGAACATATATATATTTATGCACACAAATTGGAGAGGGAAGGAGATTACAGGAGTTACATAGTTATTATTATTTATATAATGACCTGGATGATGCGGCTTTGCTCGCTCTGCAACCCGTCCAGTCGCTGGTCCAGAACACCTTGACCTCTCTTCAGCGAATCAGCTTCCAGCCTCAGGTTGTGGGCGTGGCCTGACAGTACCTTTAGCTCCTCGGCCAGCTTGTGGTCAAACCCTGTGTCCTGCCAATCCTCTGCCTTGTGATTAGCCAGCGTCCGCAGCAGAGAGGTCTGCAGCGCCTCCCAGCGCAGGAAGCTCTCGCTGTAGTCAGGACAGTTTGGGTCCAAGAAGATGCTGATTGGCTCTCCTTCTGTGACACGTGACACCGACACCAGGGCACCAGACTCTGTGGGATTGGTTGAGATCACGGGCGAAGAGGAGGAGACTCGGCCCCTGTTATCGTGACAGCAGCAACAGACACGCAGGTCAGAGAGAAATACTAACAAAAAAACAGACAGACAGGTGTGTTTACCTGGTGATGAAGGGAAGAGGATACTGGTTCAGGTACAGGATGATGAGCGTTGCTGTGACAACAATGACTGCTGTGACGACCAGCGTAAAGACAGACCACAACAGGAAGCAACAGCATCTCTGAGTGCACACACACACAATCATAATCACACATGAGCTTACGACACGGTTAGCACCCCTCACTTCCCAGCATGCCTTGGGTCTTAAAGTTACCATTTTAATAGATCTTAGTTGAAGACATTTAGCCTGATCTTCACCTTCCTTCCAACCTGGTCTTCACTTCCCTTCTAACCTGGTCTTCACCTCACAGCCGCCCCCCTCATCAGTACCTTACTCTAAGGTCCACTCACTTCCATCTCTGTCTGATTATCGGTTTTGTGGTATCGGGGGTGTTATTGACTGTGTTATGGTGCTTCAGGTGGTGCTGTGTGTTGGGTAGTTATGGCTGGGTGTTATTGACTGTGTTATGGTGCTTCAGGTGGTGCTGGCTGTGTTGACTGTGTTATGGTGCTTCAGGTGGTGCTGTGTGTTGGGTAGTTATGGCTGGGTGTTATTGACTGTGTTATGGTGCTTCAGGTGGTGCTGTGTGTTGGGTAGTTATGGCTGGGTGTTATTGACTGTGTTATGGTGCTTCAGGTGGTGCTGTGTGTTGGGTAGTTATGGCTGGGTGTTATTGGAGGTGCTGTGGAGCTGTGGGTGGTGTTGTTGGGGTAGGAGTTGTCTTGTTGTGTTTTGGGTGGTCTTGTGGTGCTATTGGTGGTGTTATTGGAGATGTGGTGTTGCTTTGGGTTTTGTCCTGGGGTAACGTAACCCCTGCAGTGTAAATCCTAGCTCTGCGTTTATCTGTAGATCCTAAGAAGATCTCAGTAAAGGAGGCAGCTGTTTCAGATTAGAGACTCCAGATTAACAGGATTTAACTCACTGAAGCTCTGTTACCGTCTCTCTCTGTCTCTCTGTCCTTTCTTTCTGTCTTTCTCTCGGTTTTTCTCACTATTCGTCTGACTTTCTCTCACTCAATGTCTATCTGTCTGTCTGTCCTTCCTGTCTCTCTATCTGTCTGACTCTGTCACTTTGTCATGTTGTCTCACTGTCTATGTCTGTTTCTGTCCATTTTTCTGTATGTCTCTCAGTCTCTTGGTCTTTCTGTCCTTCCTGTCTATCTGTCTGTCCGTCTGTCTCTCTCACCTTCTATCATTGTCTCTGTCTGCCGCTCTCCCCAGTCTCACTCTGTCTGTCTGTCCTTCCTGTGTATCTATCTCCCACTGTCTCACTGTCTGTCTGTCTCTCTGTCTCGCTGTCTATCTGTCTGTCCCATTGTTTGTCTTTCTGTCGGACTCTCCGTCTATCTGCCTGTCTGTCCGTCTGTCTGTCTGAGGTGTTTCATGAGCTCAAAGGTTGAGCTAATAGGCTAATTATTAGGGGTGTAACGATTCATCCACTGAATCGATTTATATTCCTGCGATCCAACTGAATCGATCTGTGCTCAGCAAATCGGCATTCCGGACGACATATATCGATTTCAAATCGATTGAAATGGTACATAATCGATTGTATCGTTACTTGGAAACAGCACATTGGATTTAAGTACAAAAACGGTGTGGATGTGTGTTTGTTTGTTTGTTTTTTAGCACTTTAGACGCGTTAAACGTTACTGGATTCAGTCTGCCTGTCTGTGACGTCATCAGTACGCAGCGGCAGCCACACGAAACTCTGAACAACAAAACACAGCGTGGAGGAGACGACTGCGAGCGAGACATTTAGCACCAAACTCAACATCACAGTAACAATTGCCAAGTTTATCTGTAAAGACATGCGACCCGACAGTGTGGTTGAAAATCCGGGGTTCTGTGAATTGATCCAAACATTGTGTAATTATTGTGTAATGGCACTTGATTCAAATAAAAGGTTAATACATTTGCCATTAATTGTTGTTTGCTTGTTTATAATATCCATGATTAATTTAAACCTGATTTCCTTACAAGAAACAACAGGAATCTCAGGAACTTTGCCTGCACTGTCCAGTAAAGTTACTGAATCGATTTCAAGTCACTGAATCGAATCGTTCTAAATGAACCCTGATTGTCCATGAATCGCGATTCGAATGGAATCGTTGTTAAAATGAATCGTTACACCCCTACTAATTATCAAAGCATGTACCTTGTGTTTGTTTGGTTGTTTGCTGCCGAGTTCTGAGCTGCTGTTGTTCATGATGGTCCACCTGTCGTTCATGATCATCCTGAAACACAGACACAATTGAACTGAGACAAAGCCTGACACTGGATCTTTTGTGAGCTTGCTCCAGTGGACCTTCTCAAGAACCCTATACGTGTACGGTACACGGGGTACGTGGGGTACACAAGTTATACGGGGTACACAGGATACACGGGGTACACGTGGCACATGTATTATATTATATATGGTAATAATATATTAATTGAACACTCTTTCAACTAATGTGAGAACATATACATTCATAAAGAAACCTTCTTGCTGTGAGGCGGCAGTGATTAACAGCACAGCACCTCCACCACACCACGTACCACAACACCATACCAGCACCACCACACCACGTACCACACCATACCAGCACCACCACACCACGTACCACACCATACCAGCACCACCACACCACGTACCACAACCACACCATACCAGCACCACCACACCACGTACCACACCATACCAGCACCACCACACCACGTACCACACCATACCAGCACCACCACACCACGTACCACACCATACCAGCACCACCCACACCACCATACCAGCACCACCACACCACGTACCACACCATACCAGCACCACCACACCACACCATACCAGCACCACACCATACCAGCACCAGCACCACCACACCACGTACCACACCATACCAGCACCACCACACCACGTACCACACCATACCATACCAGCACCACCACACCAGTACCACACCACCATACCAGCACCACCACACCACGTACCACAACCACACCATACCAGCACCACCACACCACGTACCACACCATACCAGCACCACCACACCACGTACCACAACCACACCATACCAGCACCACCACACCACGTACCACAACCACACCATACCAGCACCACCACACCACGTACCACAACCACACCATACCAGCACCACCACACCACGTACCAACCACCATACCAGCACCACCACACCCGTACCACAACCACCATACCAGCACCACCACCACGTACCACAACCACACCATACCAGCACCACCACCACCACGTACACCAACACCATACCAGCACCACCACACCACGTACCACAACACCATACCAGCACCACCACACCACGTACCACACCACCAGCACCACCACACCATACCACACACCACCAGCACCACCACCACGTACCACAACCACACCATACCAGCACCACCACACCACGTACCACAACACCATACCAGCACCACCACACCACGTACCACAACCACCATACCAGCACCACCACACCACGTACCACAACACCATACCAGCACCACCACACCACGTACCACACCATACCAGCACCACCACACCACGTACCACAACACCATACCAGCACCACCACACCACGTACCACAACCACACCATACCAGCACCACCACACCACGTACCACACCATACCAGCACCACCACACCACGTACCACAACACACCATACCAGCACCACCACACCACGTACCACAACCACACCATACCAGCACCACCACACCACGTACCACAACACCATACCAGCACCACCACACCACGTACCACAACCACACCATACCAGCACCACCACACCACGTACCACAACCACACATACCAGCACCACCACACCACGTACCACCACACCATACCAGCACCACCACACCACGTACCACAACCACACCATACCAGCACCACCACACCACGTACCACAACACCATACCAGCACCACACCATACCAGTACCACAACCACACACATACCAGCACCACCACACCACGTACCACAACACCATACCAGCACCACCACACCACGTACCACAACCACACCATACCAGCACCACCACACCACACCACACAACCACACCATACCAGCACCACCACACCACGTACCACAACCACACCATACCAGCACCACCACACCACGTACCACAACCACACCATACCAGCACCACCACACCACGTACCACAACCACACCATACCAGCACCACCACACCACGTACCACAACCACACCATACCAGCACCACCACACCACATACCACAACCACACCATACCAGCACCACCACACCACGTACCACAACCCACCATACCAGCACCACCACACCCGTACCACAACCACCATACCAGCACCACCACCACAACACACCATACCACAACCACCACCACAACCAGCACCACCACACCACGTACCACAACACCATACCAGCACCACCACACCACGTACCACAACACCATACCAGCACCACCACACCACCATTTTAGTAGTTTTCTAGCTTCTCACACTCTCACCACATGAATGATTGTTTGTTGTTAAGATAGTTGGCTTGTTAATGTATACTTGTTTTTTGAGAGCAGTGACTTGATCATTAGTTTTTATACTCTCAAATGACCAAATAAATCAAAATTTGCACAATATAATTAATTATTATAATTAATTATAAAAACAATATATTACACGTTAATAAACATTTGTAAAAATGAGTACACATTAGTAAACATTACTACATTATTACACAGAAATATTAGTAAACATGAATACATATTACTAAAAATGAGTACACATTAGTAAATATTAAGAGACATTGTAATCCTTAGTAAATGTTAATAAACACTAGCACACATTAATATATATTGGTAAACATTAGCACACGATGGTACAAACGTATTAGTAGAGACTTGTCACTTAAGACTTGTTATAAACACGTGTCACTAAAGACTCGTTTAGCTGTGAAGCCTTTGATCTGATCTCTAAACGTCTCTAAATGTTTCTGTCAGATTCAATTTCATTTGACTCAAAGTGACTTTACACTTAAGTATTTATACATGAGGCCCATTTAAAGTGTTAACCCATAAGTACTATTTAGAGTATTTATACACAAGGACCATTCAGAGTATTTATACATAAAGACATTTCTTTTGACATGCGGTTCATTTAGAGCCCTTATACATAAGGACCATTTTATTAACACATGTTTAATTAGTATTAATGAAACAATTTACAAAAGTTTCTAAATACACAACTAAAAACATACTAAATACATAAATATACTCTCGAGAATGAAAGAAGTCAAATGACAAGATGGTTACAAACTGTCGGTCTTTTTAAAAGTTTAAATCAATTTTAGTTTTTATTTCCCAATTCAGATGAAACTCATAATAAAAACAATCACTTATTAATCACTGGTAGAAATAATTAATGAAGTTACCTCGCTGTCTCCAGAAGACGATAATCTATAGAGACTTTAGATGCATCATGTACTTTGATCGGTACGGAAACAACCATCTGCTGTGTACCAGGCGAGAGTCACTAAGCCTATGAGAGAGAGAGAGAGAGAGAGAGGGAGAGAGAAAGAGAGAGAGGGGGAGAGAGAGAGAGAGAGAGATTTTTTCTATTTAAAAACTTTATTTATTTACATATTTATAATTTTTCTAATTTCAAACAAATAAAATGCCGATGTGATAAAAATCACGGGTTGCCTTGCTTTGTTTTATAAAATACACAATCTATGCCATAAAAAAACGGAGCAAACAAGATCATTAAAACACCAACGTTGTTTAAAAGTGGCTACGTCTCCAATGTGTTTATAAAAACGGAGTCTGGCCCTGATGTTCACCAGCCAAACTGCCCTGGCCTCCTGCCCCTCCCTGGTCTTCACTCTGGCCTTCTTACTTAAATAGATTTCATAATAGTCATTTTGGCTTCCCCCAAAAGATAGTTGAGGAGCTGCCCCTTTTCTTTTTCTGCTTTAGTAGTTCCGTCTGGGCCCTGTTCCTAAATGTTATAAGTTAACGAGTAATCACTTTAGAAAGTGTGGATTTTAACACAGTTGTTTAATTGTATTCTAAACACAAACTACATTACATTACATTACATGTCATTTAGCTGACGCTTTTATCCAAAGCGACTTACAATAAGTGCACACATGTGATCATCTTGGAGGTTGAACTTTGCTCTCAACTCTTCATCATCAATCATTTGACGTGTTTCAAGTGGCAACAATGTCCCCACATTTAGACGTTTTACAAACCACGGTCTTTTAGGGCCACAGTGGTGGTCGTCTGCAGGGGAGATGATGAGATGGAAGTAGCCTAGCAGCTAGCAACATGTTCCAGGCTATCTGTCCTAAACAGTGCTGCAGTGGTAAAATTAAATGTGTGATCATACAAACCTTGACGCGATGCTACGGTACGCAACGTGTCAGGCTCTCCTGGCTATATTGCATTATATTATCGGTTAAAGTCATATACAATCAATGACAGTGAATAAATGTGCTTGTAGTGTCCATCCATCCATTATCAACCGCTTATCCGGGGTCGGGTCGCGGGGGCAACAGCTCCAGCAGGGGACCCCAAACTTCCCTTTCCCGGGGCACATCTACCGGCTCTGACTGGGGGATCCCAAGGCGTTCCCAGGCCAGTGCAGAGATATAATCTCTCCACCTAGTCCTGGGTCTTCCCCGGGGCCTCTTCCCAGCTGGCCGTGCCTGGAACACCTCCCTAGGGAGGCTCAGTTTTCTGCTGAGAACCATGGCCTCAGATTTAGAGGTGCTAATCCTCATCCCGACCGCTTCACACTCGACTGCGAAACGCTCCAGTGAGAGTTGGAGGTCACAGACGGAAGATGCCATCAGGACCACATCATCTGCAAAAAGCAGCGATGAGATCCACAGCCCCCGAACTGTAGACCCTCCTCCCCCGACCGTGCCTCGATTTCCTGTCCATGAAAACCACAAACAAGATTGGTGACAAGGCGCAGCCCTGGCGAAGGCCAACCCCTACCGGAAACGCCGACTTACTGCCGAGCACTCGAACACAGCTCTCGCTTTGGGCGTACAAGGATTGGATGGCCCCAAGCAAGGACCCCCTCACCCCGTACTCCCGCAGCACCTCCCACAGTTTCTCTCGGGGGACCCAGTCATACGCCTTCTCCAAGTCCACAAAACACATGTAGACTGGATGAGCATACTCCCAGGCCCCCTCTATGATCCTGGAAAGAGTGAAGAGCTGGTCCGTTGTTCCACGACCAGGACGAAAACCGCACTGTTCCTCTTCAATCCTTGGTTCGACTATTGGCCAAACCCTCCTTTCCAGCACCTTAGAGTAGACTTTACCCGGGAGGCTGAATAGTGTGATACCCCTGTAATTGGCACACACTCTCTGGTCCCCCTTTTTGAAGAGGGGTACCACCACCCCGGTCTGCCACTCTTTTGGCACTGTCCCAGACTTCCACGCAATGTTGAAGAGGCGTGTCATCCAAGACAACCCCCCAACACCCATTGCTTTTAGCATCTCTGGACTGATCTCATCACTCCCCGGGGCTTTGCCACTGCGGAGTTGTTTGACTACCTCAGTGACCTCCACCAGGCCAATTGACGATGATCCCTCCTCCGCCTCCAGCTCCGCCTCTACCAAAGAGGGCGTAGTAGTTGGATTAAGGAGTTCCTCAAAGTGTTCCTTCCACCGCCCGATAACCTCCTCAGTCGCGGTCAACAGGGTCCCATCCTTACTGTACACAGATTGGATGGTTCCCCCGTTTCACCCTCCTGAGGTGCCGGATGGTCTCCTCAACTCGAACTCCTCCCATACTCGCTGCTTTGCCTCCATCACGGCAGAGGCTGCTGCCCTTCGAGCCTGTCGGTACACTGCAACTGCCTCCAGAGTCCCACCGGATATCATAACCCGGAAGGCCTCCTTCTTCAGTCGGACGGCTTCCCTCACTGCATGAAAAGTGAGATTTTCGTCCCCGTAAACGCCCGGAAATCTCCCTAATTTGCAACCCGCGCACGTCGCGTTTGTCTGTGCCACAAATTGTCGGAAACGAACCATGACGTAGGTGGAGAGCTGGCGGAGGTGCGAATGGCCCGAATTAGCATATGAATGCAGCGAAACCGCGGGTGGCCGAGCCGAGCGGGCTTGAATATCCTTACTCCTTATTGGATGAAACCACAACTTACTAACAAATAAAATCACTCGTGATTGGCAGAAAAACCACACGTGGGCAGACCAGGCTTGAGTTTCCTTGTTCATGATTGGATGAAACCACAACTTTCAATCACTCGTGATTGGTTGGCAGATCTGTCGCTATTGGTCACCCGCCTCCTTTTATTTATATATATTGATATATTCATATTATGCTGTATATTAATTTCATGGTTATCCTATGCAGGCTACTACACTATTATTAGGATACCAACCAGGACATCAATGAATTTATAGAGAAAATGAACATTTGCCACATGTTTATGCAAAGAAAGAGCTTTATTAACAACACACAAACAACAACTACATACAAAGTGAGGATCTGCCCACACTTGGGTAACGGCGGTTTAAAAACTACAGCTCAGTAAACTGTCCGTTTGCCTCCTCGGGGTGGTAGACCGTCACTGGCGCCGTGTTTTCCGAGGCAGGTCTGTTGTGCAGGCGGCTCGTGTGCGTGTGGCGACCGTACAATCCACCCCGAGACCCCGCCAACAACTCCGTCCCCTCCGTCCGACGTGAGCTCCACGGTGGCGGATTTCCACATCGTCATCAGCCAGCGCACTTTGTCTCGATTCCAGCAGCTGTAAAAACAACAATGAATCAGTACTGTGCGATGCGTACGGATTCAACACATCGATCAATGCACCTGAAACAAGTCAGCAAATAAACTCTAACGCTCTTTCTTCTCGCTCGACTCCGCGCTGAATCCTTCGCAGCTTCCGCTCGCAATGAGTGTTCCGCCTGAACCTGAAGCTCCTGCGTCCCGTTTCAAAATACGTCTTACAGGCGGCTGGAAAACAATTAAATGAGTGTGGTATGAATAAAAAAATCAAACGCAAGGCACAGTTACATTTAACAAGGAAGGAGAAACAGTAAACAGTGTCACTTACACACAATGACGTCGTCTAAATCTGGACTTTTCCCGGAGCAAATACGAGGTCACCGCCTCATTATGAGGCGAGATTAGTCTGTGAAAACAAAATGTACAGTTATGATCGGTATCCATACGTATATATTTCCTTATACCGCAGAATGAAAGCATATTCTTTAAATCTGACCCTTGCTCCGGTTCGTAGCGCCTGTAGTTCGTCTCGGAGTTGTGAAGACGGCGCACCGCTTCCTGTAAACGACACGGCAAAGAAAACACACTTTAATGAAGCAGTTTCTGCTCACTTGTAAGGCTACTTGGCTACTCTTAGCTTAGCTTGAGGCTACGCTACTGTTAGCTTAGCTTGCAGTCATCGAACGTATTCTTACTGCTATCTTGGGATTGTGCGCCCGTCTCCTCTTCTTTGAGTCGGTTCCTCTCCTCCATGGACAGAAACCCGCAGAGTCCCGAACGCTCCAGTGGAGCGAACCGCTCGTTGATATCGGCGGTTTGTTGTTGGAGTGACGAGACGATCCACTGAGAGCATCAGCAGCTTCTTCTCGTCTGTCTGCGGACTGGCCGAAAGTTGGTGACCGCGGAGAGGAGTTGAAGGCGAGTTGAACGCGAGACGTCGTCCCGCCATTATTCACGAAGCAGCAAAAACCCAACAAAGGAACTGGAGATACAGTTCTTCTGAATATAGTAACACACACACGTGTCTGTTTGTATGCTCGTCTTGCAAGTACTGCTGTATCAGTCATGCCTATGACCTCACACGTGATTGGACGAGGAGTCTAAGGGTCCTCCAATCACATACGAGGTTATTGTTATACGGAAGGACCAGTATTTTAGGAAGACAAATGGTTGGGACTTTGAAACACCTGATATGCTTTATGTAAAGCAGTGTTTTGGTGTCAGCAGAACGACTTTCCCTAGAAATCTGTACAGTGGTGCCTCTTTCTCCATCCATCCACCAGACAATCTTGAGTCTGACAGACGTGCAATGTTGACAATGTATCATCAGATGTACCCTTGTGTCACTGAGGTTGAATGTTTTGCCGTGACATGTAAACGGGTAACATATATGAATGTAACTTACTCAATCGATAGATGCAGAGCATAAAGGTCAGCATATATTCATGCTAAGTGGTGTGGAAACACTAACAGTTTTGAGGAACCCGTCCTTGACCCTCTAGCAGAACTACAACCAGCCATTATAAAGCAGTTTATAGTTGGTAATGTTGTGTTAAAGGGTACGGCATTTAAACATGTTCTTGCACAAGTTTCCTGGCTTCATCCCCACCTGGACAGACATTTGGTGGTCAACTGCCAAGGGAGGCCCACATCAATTTCTGACAATTTACGGCAGTTTTCGGCGTTGCCCGCAAATTGCCGCAAACCTGAAATTCCACGACAATTTACAGTGCCGCATACTGCCGAAAATCCCACTTTTCATGCAGTGCCTGACCACCGGTGTCCACCACGGGGTTCGAGGGTTACCGCCCCTTGATGCACCTAAGACCTTGAGGGCACAACTCACTGCCGCGGCTTCAGCAATGGAGGTTTTGAACATACACCACTCTGGTTCAATGTCCTCTACCTCCACAGGAATGTGAAGCTCCGCCGGAGGTGTGAGTTGAAAATCTTTTGGACCGTGGCCTCCTCAGACGTTCCCAGTTCACCCTCACTACACGCTTGGGTTTACCGGGTCTGTCCCGAGTCTTCCCCATCCTCTGACCCAGCTCACAACCAGATGGTGATCAGTTGACAGCTCTGCCGCTCTCTTTAGCCAAGTGTCCAGAACATGCGGCCTCAGATCAGACGATACGATTACAAAATCGATCATTGATCTTTGGCCTAGGGTGCTCTGGTACCACGTACACTTATGAACATCCTTATGTTCGAACATGGTGTTTGTTATGGACAATCCGTGACTGGCACAGAAGTCCAGTAACAAACACCCACTCGGGTTCAGATCAATCACGCCTCTCCAGTTATCTCCATCGTCGCCCACGTGCGCATTCAAGTCTCCCAGTAGGACTATGGAGTTCCCTACTGGAGCCCCATGCAGGGCTCCATTCAGGGTCTCCAAAAAGGCTGAATACTCTGAGCTGCTGTTTGGTGCATATGCACAGACAACAGTCAGAGTTTTCCCCCACCACCGAAGGCGTAGGGAGCGACCCTTTTGTCCACCGGGGGTAAACTCAATGTAGCAGCACTCTTGGGGGGACTTATGAGTATGGCGCCTCACACCATGGGCCACTCCCGGGTAGAACCAGAGTCCATCCCTATCCAGGAGTGTGGTTCCAGAGCCGAGGCTGTGCGTAGAGGTAAGCCCCACCAGATCCAACTGGTAATGCTCCACCTCCCGCACAAGCTCCGGCTCCTTCCCCCCCAGAGAGGTTACGTTCCACGTCCCCAGAGCCAGCATCTGCCGCCCAGGTCTGTTCCGTCTAGACCCCCCACTGTCACTGCCACCCTTGTAGCAGCGCACCCGACCCCATCGGTTTTCTCCACAGCTGGTGAGCCCATGGGGAGTAGAGTCAGTGTAATAAATGTAAAGAAAACAGTAAAGAAAAGTATGTGTAGGCTTAAAAAAATGAAGGGGCGACAAAAGAAAGGACGTCTGTAGGACCTTAAAACAATGAAGGCCTCTGGAAACAGGCTCAGGTGTTACAGCTGAACACGTAATATGAAAATAGCCATCCTGCAAGTTAATACCCCCCTGCTCCTTCACCATTAAGTCGACGTAACTAATGAATCCATCCGAACAGGCGGGCGGATCCACAACGTGTGTGTTTACATCCTGATTGGTCGAGCCACCGCACCCGCAGGGACTGATTGGACGGTCACAGACCAAACAGCGCAGATGAAAATGTTCAACACTATGAAAGGTAGTCTTAGGTGTTTTAACACCGCACACCGGAAGGAAAACAAAGTTCATTAACTGCGTTAAAATATTTTATAATCTCTGCCACAATAATCGTATAGATGATAACGCATTGACTTCGACGGCCCTTCGATCTTTTCTTTATGTTTTTCTTGTTGATTAAACAAAACTGATCTATTAAAAACAACACACAAATCTTACTGTTGAAAAGTAGAGACTTGTCCTCCAGGCTGAAGTGATACTGACATCCAAACAGAGGGTAGTAACCTTTGGACTGAAAGGACACCTTAAAAACCTTGTTTCCAAACGACAGAGAGTCCGACGCCTCCAAGCATTTACTGCCGAGGATGAGCAGAAGAGGCATTATTGACCTAGTTAGTGTATTTATACGCAGACAATCATTAACAAGCTTTGAGTTACTCATATATTGATATAAAACACCGTCAGTCACTGAGCCTGGGGGTGTTTGTTCTTACACAAGTTCGAAAGCGTCAGGTGTCGTTCCGATGAAGAAACCGCCAGGTTTCAGACGCTCACATGCGTTTCGCAGCATCATGTCAGCCTTCTGTTCGCTCTCGAATGAGTAATGATAAACAAACTGACAGCTGCAGATGTCAAACATCAGCTCCGGATTGTCCAGCTTCTCTGACAAAACCTCCTGTGTAGACACGACAAAGGAGTTGAGGTTTGGTCAGCGGTGAACTGATCTTGATGATGTTGTTCTACATACATATGCCAATGAACTGATGTAGATGCTGTTGTTCTACAGCGATAGCAGTGAACTGATCTAGATGATGTTGTTCTACCTTGGAAGAGTCTGCATTGATAATTTGAGCACTGAAGATTTTCTCGCTGTGACTTTTCTTCGTCTTTGTAACGACTCTGACATTGTTCCACCGACACTCCAGCGATATCTGAGAATAAAGACACAGTACATCAAATCATGCCACATAAAACAGATGTGAGCACCCGTCATAAGAGGTGTAAAGAACCTGAGCTAATATAACCGGAACAATAAAGAAATAATGACAGATCACCTGCACAGACCAGGTGATTGATTCCTCCTCTCCTCCACTTCAGCAGATCTCCTCTTTTTCCACAGCCGAGGTCCAACACAGACACCTGCTGAGGAGGCCCCGCCCCCCACACCTGCTCCAGGATCTCCTCTGTCAATCAAATCAAATAAATTGCTGATTATCAAATGTGTTTGGGTGTTTTTCATCTCCAGATAACGATAATAACCCGCATCACACTCGGTCTTTATAACTCATGAGGGGGGAGAAGTCATGATATGCGCCCCCTTCTCACTCAGAGGGTTCAGGTCATCCCTCTAACTCCATCCTGGCCGGTCTACCGGCTGGTGCCACCAGTCCTCTCCCTGCATCACTTACCAGTATGAGCGGAATGAGCTCCTCAGTGATATTAGGATATAATAAAGTCTATAAATGTAAAAACACACCTCTTCAGACTACACATTGGATAAGGAGCACTTTAATAACAGAACTAGAGTTCAGCTCTATGAAGAAATTCTAAGTTTATTCCTGTTCTATGTCTTGGCGGTTGGTGCGTGACAGTAGACAGTGTGACAATGGACAACAAGACAGCAGTGCACAAGTAATAAAATAAAATGAAATGCTAATGCAATGGGTTAGTAGAATAAGGATATGGGTTAGTATAAAATAAGAGAATAAAGTTAAAAATATTAAAAAATAGTGCACTAACGAACAAGTGACAAAATGACGAGTGACGACAAAGTAACGAATGAAAAATTACAGTTAAAGTGACATGTGCAGTATGAAGCAAAGACTAGATGTTTTTTACGGCGGAGTCTCGAACGTCCGCACATGGGGTCATCTTGGTACGGGCAGCTCGCTCACCCATAACGTTGTGTTGGTAGTGGTACGTGTATATACTTGCTCAATTTTCAACCGATTTTAAAATGGTTTGGTTTGTTATAAACGTCAGAGATGTAGTTATGACACTGCATACTTATGAATAATGTTCTGTTTAATATCATTTTCGTTTGAAAACCCATGGTTAAGTATGCAGTGTCGGGGATTTCAATTTCTTGATGTATATTTGTAAAGGGAAATATTGTACCTATTTTAGAACATAATTATTCATATATTAGATAGATCATTGCATGCCGTCCTACAGCATTCTTTAAATCTTCACCAGTTGGCGTAATGAAAACACCATCTTTCTATTGTATTACCCTCCGGTGTAAAGATTCTGCAATTTAATGACCATAACATTGGGTAATGGTCACTTCCTATGTTAGACTTGTTCAATATATCCCATTCACACAACTTACTCATATTTCCAAGGTGAGATCTACAGTAAGCAGGATACTGCAATTCGAGTAACATCTACCCTAGTGCCACTACCATCATTGAGACAAAGTAATGCTCTTTCCTCTATGAAGTCTTTTACTACCCCTCCATTGCTATCTTTGCCCACTTTGACTGCTAGGAACCTCGGCGTGACAACATCACTGCAACAACACACTCTACAACATCAGGAGAACACGTCCTCTTCTCACTCAGAAGGTACTGATTCAGGCTCTTGTCGTCTCCCTCCTGGACTACTGTAACTGTCTCCTGCAGGTCTCCTGCTACCACCATTCCACCTCTGCAGCTCATCCAGAATGCAGCAGCTCCACTGGTCTTTAACCTTCCTAAGTTCTCCCTCACTCCTCCACTCCTCCGCTCTCTTCACTGGTACCGGTGGCTCATCCAGTTCTAAACATGGTGCTCACGTACCATGCTGTGAATGGATGGGGTCCAGCTTACATCCAGGACCTGGTCCAACCCGACATCCCGACCCGCACTCTCCGCTCTGCATGTGATAAACTGCTTGTTCCTCCTCACTGAGAGCAAAACACTCTACTAGATCTCCACTCTTTGCTGTCCTGCTCCTAAATGGTGGAAGGAGGTCTCTGAAGACACCAGGACCACAGAGAGCCTTCACATCTTCAGACTAAAGACACACCTCTTCAGACTCTACCTCCACTAACACACTAACTGTAGCACTTACACTGGACTTATAATGGTTCTTATCTACAGCAAGTTGTAAATCAGCTTATTGGAAATTGCACTTTGTTGTTTCTCGTTCTTCTGAGTTTGTGTCCTTATGGTTGAAATGTTCTTATTGTAAGTCGCTTTGGATAAAAGCGTCAGTTAAATGACATGTAATGTAATATGTACTTCTGTGTCTGCAATTACTGGGGAAAGTAATTTTAATACAGTTCAAATATTGAGAAATGATGTTTTTCGATATATGCTTACAGGACTTCTGTTTTTGAACATGCAATTATAGGGCTTTTAATTTGAAGAAATCTCCAAATCTGTACAGTAAAATTATTTCATATTCAGCATGCTAGTAGTCAGAGAGGTCCTTAACATGAGTACATTGGTCTTTGCCTGGAACTATTGAGATTTATTTTTATTGCATTTGAAATATGGAGATATGATCTTTTTGAACATGCAATTATAGGGCTCTTACTTTGAAGAAATCTCCAATATTTCACTTTTCTTACAATAGTAGTCAGAGATATCCTTAACACATGTATGTTAGCCTTTGACTGGAATTATTGAGAAAGGTGTTTTTATTGTAGTTCAAACTTTGAGAAATGGTCCTTTTGAACTTTGAAATAAAGGATGATTATCTAACTTTGTACAGTAAAGTTACTGCTCTGAAAGAGTTGAGATCATTATTCTCATTGGATGATGATGCATCCATGAAGAGTCCTGCAAGCAGAAACATGTAAAGAAATATAATCTGATTGATTAGAGAGACAAGGGACTTAAATGAGGCGTTACATTTTACCAACACGCATAACGTTAACTTGTCTGTGATACTTTGTCGGGCTTGTGGCGTCGCAGAGGGGCGCTGTCAGTCTTTAACATGATTATAGGATTCATTTAATTTAATTTTGTATCGCACAATATCGCAGATTAGCCTCATGTGTCTCTACAGTGTGTACACATGTGACGTCCTCCGTGCAGAAACCTTCACATCCACAGGAAAAACTCCCCAAACAATGAAAAGTATTTGATTGGGAGAATAAAGGGAAGACACCTTTAGAGACACGGGACGATCCTCCAGGGACGGACAGACTGCGATGGACGTACAGAATGAACAACGTAAAATATGTATAATACATTAAATTCATCTGACAGAAATGATTGAAATGAACATATTATCTCATCATATGTGTTCGTGATCATCTCCTGCTCGTCAGCGGAGAAAACAGACGCTCTTCCTTTAAGTTTATTTGCCGTTATACTGTTAAAAAATCCTGGTTTCTGGGATCGACTCTTGACGAAAGACTCTGACGAAAGACGATTATCCTGATGATTGACATCTGGTTCAAACTAACAAGACGGTTTGAGCGTTGATCCGCCTTCATGGAACCGAGATAGTCTGATGTCAATCATCTCGGTAATCTGAGCTGGATAATCGGACATTTGATCGACATAGTTGAACCACGTACGAGGAACAGGTGCTGGTCTCTGCATTTGGGCCTGCCACAACATGCCGTAACACTTATTTCCTTTAACTTAACACCACAAAATTTCAGGAGATAAGTAATAGATGATTGCCGAATAGCAATCCTGGTTATTATCCAACCCCAAATAAAAGAGAATATGTATAATTAGTTTTTCTGACCACCATCCTTTTTCTAACATAATACAAACAATGGTGTAACGTTTATGTGAAGTGGATCATCTTTATTTATTTTTAGTTAAAAACAAATAATAGTATCACATTGTGCTTGGGTGATTAAATCCAATATAATCCAAGTACATACCAACAGGGACAAATCCATTTACTTGTACGCAGTCTGTGAATAATCATTTTCTTTCTTGTAGCTCAGTACAATCACTGCTGTTCTACCAGTTGCCAATACTGTAAACCATGAAAGTAAATTAAGACATCTCAGTACACGGAAAGTAACATTATAAAATGAACCACAAAACTCCAGGATGTGTATAAAGTCTAAAAGTACTGCTTCACACAAAGACATTTCATTTTCAGAAATGTAAAATATGATAATGGAAAAAATGGTGATAGCAGGAGAAAATAACATTAATGACAGATCGTCACTGACATGCATGTCTTACACCTTCTGATCTTCATCCCGCCCATATTTATCCATTCAGACACAGTTCAAGAAGGGTCATTTTCATCAATCCTGACTTTTTCTTGCTGATCTGCTGTTGGACAGAATGATCATGAACAAACCAGAGGTCTTACTTCAAAACAATGCAAACTGACCAAACAGAGCCTAAAACAGGCATGGACCGCATCCCTAAAAGATGCACAGGAGGATGCAAACACCTGTAGGGAAACTCCTACAAGTTCCATATATGAGCACTTTACACTTTAGAAAATATGGATGTGACCTCACCCAGAGGTTCCTGAAGAGCCATAACGACACAGATTAAATCTAAAAATAGGTAACGCTGTGGATCGGCAGTGAAGCTGGAGGCTAGGTTTCGTAGCAGAGAAGACAGCTATCAGCTACACATGAGAGACCACAGCCACCTGTCATTCAAAGAGGCCACATTTCAAATATGCTCAATTTTGAACCTGATTAAATATGACAATCAACACACCAACAGCAGAGTGGACGGAAGAAATTATGTCCTTTTGAGCCCTCGTCAATTTACCTCAAATGATAAACCGAGTTATGGTAATGACATTGTTGTGAATGATTTATCGCTGTATAATACTCAATAGTACGAAAATACATTACAATTATTATTACTTCAGAATAAGAACAATAAGTTTGATATCATTACGTCTTAACAAAGTCTCATCTTTAGTATCCACAATGATAAGATTTCAACATTTCACTGTCTGTTCTTGTAAAAGACAATTTGGGATTTCTTTGTGATTAGTGTTTTATTTTCAAAAGCTTTTGTAAAAAATGTGGTCATTAACCAAAACAGGTGACCTTGATTTCATGCAAAAACTCAAACTTAATATAGAAGTTAACAGTCCAAAACTTTGGAGAAGCTCCAGTAAGGAGATAGGCCCTGGTGAGGTTTAGCATAGCTTAGCACAAAGACTGGAAGTGTAGGGAAACTACTAGCCCGGCTCCACACAAGCAAATATCTCGTGGTATTATGTCCATGTTGGTACATTTTACAGGTGTAAAATTAAAATGTCTAATCAAAACATAGGCGTTTTAGCAGGATTAGCAGTAAAATAAAGCAGCTGATTACAGGATGGACTGGTTCACTAACAACATGCAACGGTCACACCTGATTTCAATAGAAGGTGGATTTTTTTTGCCTGTGAGTTTATGCTAAGCTAGGCCAATATACTTCTCTGTCCCAGGGACACGGATAGGACCCAATGACTGTACAAGAGCCTGTGAGGATTTTTGTAAACTATATCTTTATATTTCATGATCTTACTCCTCTCCTATGTTGGTGTTACTGGATGATGTGGTAGAGAGTCACATTGTAGAGGACTTGGTGGCCATTGTTCCAGGCGTACAGCGCTCTGTCTCGAGGGTTGTAGTCCAGCATGGACAGGTGGCTGTATTTATTGGTCAGAGGAATGTCAATGTACTCATAGGTGGAGGAATTAGTGGAGTAGGCGTAGTACACTTTTGTTCCACCCGAGTAGCCGTTAGTAACATACAGAGTTCCACAGATCATGAATGCCTCGCCGGCGCTGCGTTTCGGATGGTTGGTGGTCCAGCTGTGGATGATCTGAAGAGTGTTTGGATTTAACTGGCTGAGAACAATGTTTCCAGCGTTCTGATTGGTGGCATAAACGGCCCATAGCCCTCCCTCGTCCACCATGAGGTCGATGTCTGAGTGTCCCCCCCAGGCGTAATGGTACATGTTATTGTAGCCGGCAAAGTCCAGTTGGCGTGAGCGGCTGATAAGGGACGTGCTGAAGTCGAATTTGATGATTGTGTGACTCTGAAATTTGTTGAAGTAAATGGATCCGTTATAAACGACCTGGCCGGTACCAGACCAGGGGTGAGGCAGGCGATGAGAGGTGAAATTATCTGCAGTTATGAAGTCTTTCATTGACTGATACTCCCGAACAAAGCGATTGTTGTGGTAACCATCCATGTACCATACCTAAAAAGGAAGAAGCAAAAAAATATCTGAAAATGTGTAAATATTTGTGTGACCATTGTCCACTGTGTTTGTGACTGTGTGTGTAAAAACGATACAAATAAGATGTATATACTGTATAACCCTTATACCTTATACTTTACTTATTATTATTTCATCATAACACAAAATTAATTATAAATTAAGTCCCAAAAATCCCTTAAGCTACCATCCTCTACAACAATTAGTACTTAGAAATAACATGTGAAGATCACTTGAGAATCCATTGGTCTCAATGACAAGTCTGAACAATGAGTAGCTCTGAACTCATGAGTCTAAGGACGAGTGTTGAGGGTGGTTATTTTAGTGGTTTCTGTAGATATCCTGGCTGATGCGTCTTCGGTTTGCTGCTTGTTGTTTACGTTGCAATGAACAACTCGAGATTCAACGTTTAAAACCAGATTGTTTCAGAAGTAGATTATAGATTAATGAAAAGCTTAATTATCGCCACACCATTGCAGTAGGGATCTGATGTTGTTCCTTCTCTTTTGTCCTTTTTACCTGCCTTCAGTTTCACTTGCAGTTTACTAACTGTAAGTAGCACTGTTCTGCTAACAAACTCTGGTCCATTGACCTGCAGAATGTCTATAAAACTATGACTGTGATGTTTTTTGTTGACTCACTCTGCTGTCTCCAGCTGGGGCGAGCGGGTCCGTCATCCACGATCCAAACCTCGATCCAGATGTCTTGATAGTGATTGGCTCAGAGATTCCTGTCAGCTTCCCACAGGCTGAAATTATTACAGCATGAATAATAATAATGACAGGGACATGAGGGAAATGGACAGATAAAATAACAGGCATAGGTACAGGCACAGTGCAGGCAAAATACAGTAACACTTGCAAATATCAGAGCTGTGATTTCGTAAGCATTTCACAGCTTTTAAAGTATAAATTAAGAAACTGCTCTTTCCCTATTGAGTCCCTGTTAGCTTGATAATCCACAGAAATACTGTTAGGTTTTGTGATTACTTGAGAATATCTTTTATCTCTATATCCTGCGTCTTTTCAATCCTTGGTCGTTTACTCACCCAGCCTCTGCATGCAGGCCCTAAGCCGGTCCTCCAGGTCCATCACTCGACTGTGGAGTTCCTGGTAGTCCAGACTTCCCAGTTTTTCCTGCAGTGATCCCAGTAACTCTGTCACATTGGCCACCTCCTCCTTAAACTGTCGGACCAGCAGAGCGTCCTCCTTGTAGGCCTCCAGGACCAAGATCAGAGGACGTAACTCTTCCATTTTTGCTTTGATGGACTGATCAACAGACAACAGAGATCAATAACCTTCCAAACATCACTGATGTCATCGCTAAGGGACTGCTCTCCTGAAGGATTATTCAGGGAGTTAGAGACTTGACTTCATACTAGCTGGGGATTGGTAGTGTAAACCATGTCGCAATGTGGGCGGTACCTTGTACTGTCTGGCGATGTTGCTTTCGTGTCCGTTTTCCACTTGTTTGAATTTGTTTTCCAGACCCTTTAGCTGAACTTCCATTTTCTCCAAAAATTGCAGATCTCTCTGAGTCCTCTGATCCAGGACATTGATGGACTGACTCATATTCTGAACCTAAACAATCCAATAACATCAAAAAAATAAATATATATATATATACACAGTATACAGTATACACACCCACATCAGTGGTGGGATGTGAGGGCCGACTAAGCATTCTCTGCTGGCCTAAACACAATCACAAAGTCATAGTTCATTTTTAGATAAATATTATTTGCACAGCTCCGGTCTTCTGTTGCTTCCAGCCTGCAGCCCCTGTGTATCTATGTAAGGGAGACCCAAGGTCCTCTAGGTAGACTTAAGGTATATGGGGACCTTGTTGCTGATCAGATCTTTAGTTTGCCATGTTGGGCGTATTCTTGCCAGACGTGTCAGTAGCATGAAGGTAGCCTCAGGTACATCAGCATTAAAGTGCAGCACACAGTAATGTGCGATGAGCGATCTCCCAGGTTGCCTCCTTTCCCCCTGTGGGAACACTGCCAGCTGATTGGGGGCGGGCTCTTTTAGTACTAGCCAACCGGACGGGGGCACCATTTCCGTAAAGCAATCGCATCGGCGCTGTCAAGCATTAAAGTTGTTATTCTCTCTGTTGCTGTCAGTTGTCATGGCAGCACGCACCAAAGGCACCCCTCCACCACCCTTGACACCTCTAATCTGCAGTAAAACCCGGCATATCAGAGGATTGGAGCAATTTATTCTCTACCACCACCACCAGTGTCTGGACTCCAAAGGGGGAATTTTCATCTCATCTGATGGACTCGCATGCAGGACTCTAGAGCAGGGATGGCCAATAGGTTGACCGCGATCGACCGGTCAATTGCCAAGGCAGTGCCGGTAGATCACCCGCCATTGGAAAAAAAAATCACGTCAGGTCACCATGCATGCTCGGTCGGCCACGGGAAAACTTTAAATAACGATCCTTGCTTACTAACGGTCATATTTAATTTCATTCAAAACCACCCTGGCTGACTCCAATCAGTGCAAGACATCCGAGTAAGGTAATGACCAAGAATGTATGGAATGGTTGTGACGGTTCTCTCGCTTCTGACAGATAACGCGCTCGTTTTTTTAAAATATCGCCTCTCTTTGTGCTTATCGTTGCAGCGTTCTTTTTCCGTTTACTGCTACTACTGGTTCGCCAAACTCGTTTAAAAATTAGCTCGCCAGCCGACAAGGTGTGGGCAGCCCTGCTCTAGAGTAACTGTGGAAATCAACAAAAATGTATTAAAGGTGAAATCCTGAAGGACATATAACCCTGAAATGATGGAGATATGGAGAGTAGCAACATCTCTAATCAGCAAAGGTGTCATCAGCATTGTCAGTATGTTTTTCATCATTAGAAGTATTAGTAGTAGTATCTTCTACCTTCTCCAGCAGCTGTCTAAGCTGCTTGGTTCTGGCGTCTCTGGAGCAGACAGTCTGCTGGGGAGCGACCACTGTACAAACACATCGGCCTTCAGAGTCCTGAGCCGAACTGTACACCTGCCAGCCATCCTCAGGAACAGAAGGACCCACCTGTCCGGCAGGAGACCAGAAGGAAACCAGGATTGAGGATTGTAACTGCTGCCATGTAGAGCTTTCATTGGTTGACCTAGAGACTCCATAAGATTGACTTTGCTTTGTATCTTACCTTTTTGTTTTATTAGCATACAGACGTCCTTACATGGACCCATAGATTTACCTACACAAAGAGGTTCATCTACACCAGGACACCGTGGTGTACAGATGCAGCCTCCTAGCAACACCTCCGCCATTTTATAGTTATAGTCTTTTTTGTTTTGAGCTTCTTCCCCTCTCTCTCTCTCTCTTTCTATCTCACACACACACACACACACACACACACACACACACACACACACACACACACACACACACACACACAATCTGTGTTCCACTGAGAAAACGCTTCGACACCCTCATCCTGCTCTCATCATTAGGGGAGAACGTTTTACTTGAACAAAACACCTGATGTTCTTTGGTCTACGGGAAGAACCTCTTGTTCAGCTCTTAACCGTTTGAACTGATTATTGCCGAATATAGAAAAATGTAGAATGTAGAATAGGACAAAAGATAGTAGAACATACATACAATAGAACAGAAGATAGAATATAAATAGAAGGCAGAATATTAGAAAAGGCCGTAGAACATAGAAATAAACATGAAGTACTCACCACAGTTAAGTGTGATCCCATAAGCAGCAGAAGAAAAACGTTCAGCAGATTCTCTTCAGACTCCATCTGTGTCCAATTAATAAAGCCAGTTATCTAGTCGTCTGTCCTTCTTTATTCTGCTGTCCTTCCTCCTCCTTCTCCCCTCTATCTGCTCTTCCTCCCTCCTCCCTCTGCACTTCCTCCCCCGGCTCTTCCTCCTTCCTCCCTCGGCTCTCACTCCTTCCTCCCACTGCTCTTCCTCCCTCTGCTCTTCCTCCCTCCTCCCTCTGCTCTTCCTCCCTCTGCTCTTCCTCCTTCCTCCCTCTGCTCTTCCTCCTTCCTCCCTCTGCTCTTCCTCCCTCCTCCCTCTGCTCTTCCTCCCTCTGCTCTTCCTCCTTCCTCCCTCTGCTCTTCCTCCCTCCTCCCTCTGCTCTTCCTCCCTCTGCTCTTCCTCCTTCCTCCCTCTGCTCTTCCTCCCTCTGCTCTTCCTCCCTCTGCTCTTCCTCCTTCCTCCCTCTGCTCTTCCTCCCTCTGCTCTTCCTCCTTCCTCCCTCTGCTCTTCCTCCTTCCTCCCTCTGCTCTTCCTCCTTCCTCCCTCCTCCCTCTGCTCTTCCTCCTTCCTCCCTCGGCTCTTCCTCCTTCCTCCCTCTGCTCTGTGTACCGTAGTATAGATTAATGCTATATTACATAGCAGTGGTGTGCAGTATTGTTGCTAAGCGTAAGTATGTTTGTTTTATCGTATTATATTATCAGAGCGGACACGAAGCTGTGAAAATCAATCTGTCAATAAACCGAACAGCTTCCCGTCTGATCAAACTGCTTATTGAACAAAAACGCTCAGATAAGAATGAGTCTGCAGAGTTGATCAGGACAGAAGAGAAGATGTTTCAGTCCCAACGAGACACAAAGAAATGAAGAAGGAAAACAGATGGAGGATAAAAAAAAGCTTTAAATGAATAATGATTTTCCTCATTTGGTTGTCATGGAAACAACATCTCTTTCAAAGTGTGCGAGGCAGATTCTCTCTCTCTCTGTGAGGAAGGAGTGTGGAACTCTCATTAATGTAGCTTATTCGATCTTATTCTTAACGTTTTTGTGCTCAATAAAGGGGTTTTGGAGTATTTTTTTGTTGTTGTTTGGCCAAGAAGCTAAGGGAGCTAACAAGGAAGCACAGCTCAGGATACTGCGGAGAAGGCCTGCAGCCTGGCAGTGGGGTGGGGGAGGGAGGCCTGGAGCGTGGGGGGGGAGGCTTGCAGTGGTCGGCCACAGTAACGGGAAATCTGCCGCAGGGATGAACGGGGCAACGGGGCTGGGATCATCATTCTTACTCTTGGCGTAGAAGATGCGGACCATGTGGTAGAGAACGGGGTCGAGGTGGACGGTGACTTCTCCCCCGTTCCGCCTCTCGTCAAAGGGGGGGGGCAGGTGAGGTCCAGAGGGGAAGGGAGGGTCAGGAAGGGACAGGTGGGGTGAGGGAGGTGAGGAAAGAGATGAGATTCACCTGCCTTACATTCCAGCACATAGACAGGCCTAGCATGTATATCACCAACGATATGATGCTGCTGAAACCACGGCAACCAACGTGGTGACATTTAGAGATGGAAGGTCATGGGGGGAGGGGTCAAACAGAGGTAGTGGTGCAGCAGCGTCTGAGGCCGGCGTGGAGAAGTGTTTTTCTTAAGCATTTAAGCAAGAGAGCACGCTTAGCGTTAGGAATTACGTAATCATGACGTGTTAGAATTCTAGTTTGTGTGTTATGAAATATTAAGAGTTATTATATGAATTAGTATGCTAGATTAAGACTGTTATATTAATCAAACGCATGTATATGTCATAATTACTGTACCCATGAAATGTAGCATGTAATGTTAATGTGACGGATGCTTTAATTTTGAAATGTCAGGATGGGGTGCAGGGGGAGGGGAGTGGGGACATAGTTTACAACTGCTTTTTGGAGTTTGGTTTATTTTGAAAGTTAACATACAGGAAGTTGAAAAGTGCGTGATCAGCAGTCTCACGTCTTTAATTAAAATAACTGATCAATATCTCACTGTGGAACAAAAAAGTTCACATTTGAAACGATCAATAGCATCTTCATCATCAACAACAAGCAGGGTGTGGGTTCAGTCACAGGGGGGTAAATACACACTGGTTAATCTGCAGGCGGGGCTAATATCAGTAGTACACAAGGGGCGGGGCTACACCAATGCAGCTATTTACACAATGTTCAAACTCCTGTGTCTTGGGTTCATTGTGACATCACTGACAGACAAGATGTACACGCCAATCGAAACTATCGTCAAGCATTTTCACCAACACGTTATTACAAACATTCATTTTAAAACGTTCAAATACAGCAGGTTCAACTAATCTTGAGTCAGTTTGTCACTGAATCAGATAAATGACCTTTAACAGCAGAACAAGTTTCAAGCACAAAAAACGTAAATACGTTATTTTGGGCTAAAATGTGAAATAGAAAGAAATAATTTGATCAGAAGATTAGAATTCCTTTTATTTTAATACCTATTTCAAATATTAATATCATGAAAACATTCATGTGTATTTCATCACATTTTAACAAATAACGAGGAAAACCCGAAATGTTCAGAAAATGCTGATAATGTGATAATCTGATTCTTCAATAAATACAGAGGATATTGATCGGAGCTCCAGGGAAAGGGACGTGTATAATATGTGATCTCTGATATGACATATGATCTGTGTAATCGCTTATCTCTCATTCAATGCTTCATTTCTCAGTCGCCCGTACAACCTGTCTTCCATCTTGCATTGACACCAGTCTGTCATCTGATTGGCCAAGATATCTGAAGCAATACACTGTCCAATGAGGAGCTGTTACCTTTCATTTACATCCCTTTCCTGTGGCGAGACGTCCTCACTGGTGGATTACTAGACTAGCCGACTACTCTGCACAAAACCTACAAGATACAGACACACAGAAGCCAGCAGGCCGACAGAGGGACAGAGAGGGAGACAGACAGGTACATGAGAATGAGACAGGTGGTCGTCTGCAGCACAAACCGACAAGGATACTGCTGCGTACTAATATGTGTTTAATAGTAATAACTATAACATTTTGATTTTTAGGCTTTAGGGTGTAACCAAAATGAACCAACAGTGTTTTAATCATTTCTGTTTTAATGCTTTATCAGTTACAAATAGGATATCAGATCCAAGTGAATCTTTCATCTTTTGTTTCTGTTTGTCTCTTTCATATATATCCATATATATGAAAGAGACAAACGTATTAGACGTACGTCTAATAATGAAAAGATTATTAGGGAACATAATCATTAAATCTAAAGAGGCGGAGCCTAAGATGAGATTCACCTGCGTTACCCTCCAGCACATAGACAGGCAGAGCATAAATATCATCAAATACAAGCTGCTGTTGAAACCACGGCAACCAACGTGGCATTCAGAGATGAAAGGTCGTAGGGGGAAGGGTCAAGAGTACATATGTTTTCTTCTTTTTTTAAAGGTCAAAGTTCATCTGCAGGTCGAAGAGCGACATCTGAGAGGTAATTTGAGGGCCATCCACACCAAGAATACAATTTTCTATGAATATCATTATTAGCATTCTATGAATAATTTGATTATGTATGAAAATCATTGTGAAAAACAAAGATAGGATTATATATGCATTATAATTATATATATTTATAATTGAATATGAATATCATATGTTCTATATGGTAGTGCACAGGAAGGAGACATTTCTACATGTATATAATATTACTGATTATACATGGCAATAATAATGCTAATCTATTTGAAACCGTGGATGGCAAGTCCTCACCAATAAGATATAACTATACGATACAAATTAGATATGTATATCATCATAATCACATATTTATGAATATAAATATATAATTATAAATAACAAAACGGTTGAATATCATGGATGCCATGGAAGTCCAAAGTATAACTGCTATATAACGACTACCTCATTAGATCATGAGATCTCTTTGATGAGTGATAGAAGCCCATCTGAGTTAAAACGGCAGAAGGAGACTGAACTTGTGTCTTGTGATCAAACATGAATTAGCTAAATATTTAATTTTTTAAAGAGGTGAAGACAAATCAAGTCCTTTGTGACCCCACAATTATTTAAATAAAATGTCAATAGAAGCTTTTAGTTCTTGGAATGGACGGCCGAGGGAAGGTTGTTCTACGGGTCATACTGAGGTCCGGTGTAGGTGGTGTAAATGTCACATAACGGTCAAATGTAGGTCATGGCACCTTTGGCACTGCTATCCAGGAAGACTTTGATGTAGGAGGTGGGGACGTATCCCTCCTCCTCCAAGTTCCTCCGTACTCTGGTCCAGCCATCGCCTTTGTCCTCTTCCACCACAGAAAGTAGTTCTCCTTCCACCATCGACAGAGTACCTTCATTTTGTCCTGCAGAAGATCAAAAACATACTAAGACCAAAGAGGACCTATTCTTCCCCTTACCAAATGCCAGATCAGACCTGGCTCATGTGGAACATGTAGTAGAAGTAGATATAGAGTTAGTAGCAGTAGTAAGAAGTACCTAGGAACGGGTAAAGGGACTTGCAGGTGCCGATACTGGGTAACGGCTCTTCATCTTCAAAGTCATCACCAAACTCTGAACCACGAGATTTAAACTGATGTTCTGCACTGTGGTCTTCAGTGTAGCTGCCGTCAGGACTGTGGACAGAGAGACAGGTAGGGGGAGAGACAGGTACACAGAGAGACAGGTAGGGGGAGAGACAGGTACACAGAGAGACAGGTAGGGGGAGAGACAGATACACAGAGAGACAGGTAGGGGGGAGAGACAGATACAGGTAGGGGAGAGACAGGAGACAGGTAGGGAGAGACAGATACACAGAGAGACAGGTAGGGGAGAGACAGATACACAGAGAGACAGGTAGGGGGAGAGACAGATACACAGAGAGACAGGTAGGGGGAGAGACAGATACACAGGGACAGGAGAGAGACAGATACACAGAGAGACAGGTAGGGGAGAGACAGATACACAGAGAGACAGGTAGGGAGAGACAGATACACAGAGAGACAGGTAGGGGAGAGACAGATACACAGAGAGACAGGTAGGGGGAGAGACAGATACACAGAGAGACAGGTAGGGGGAGAGACAGATACACAGAGAGACAGGTAGGGGGAGAGACAGATACACAGAGAGACAGGTAGGGAGAGACAGATACACAGAGGGACAGGTAGGGGGAGAGACAGATACACAGAACAGAGACAGGTACACAGAGACAGAGACAGATACACAGAGAGACAGGTAGGGGAGGAGACACACACAGACAGGTACACAGAGAGACAGGTAGTGGACAGGTACAGAGACAGGTACACAGAGAGACAGGTAGTGGCAGAGACAGATACACAGAGGGACAGGTAGTGGGAGAGACAGATACACAGAGGGACAGGTAGGGGAGAGACAGGTACACAGAGAGACGGGTAGACAGAGACAGATACACAGAGAGACAGGTACACAGAGACAGGTACACAGAGAGACAGGTAGTGGGAGAGACAGATACACAGAGGGACAGGTAGGGGAGAGACAGGTACACAGAGAGACGGGTAGACAGAGACAGATACACAGAGAGACAGGTACACAGAGACAGGTACACAGAGAGACAGGTAGTGGGAGAGACAGATACACAGAGGGACAGGTAGGGGAGAGACAGGTACACATAGATAGAGTGAGAGAGCATCAATATTATAATCATCATTCATTAATCAGTACCTCTCTCTGCTGGCTGGACTCTGGTTGTCCAGCTGTTTCAAGCTGCTGCTGCTGCCTGGTGTCGTCACCTGGGAATTTAACCCACAACCTCCACTTTGTCTCCTACAGCTTTGATCTGAAGCTTTGGTGTCGGTTTCGGAGAGCCAAGTCTACAGAACCAGAGTACATGAAACAAGTACTACGTTGTTGTGATACTGACAAGTACATGAGAGAAAGTAGTGCGTTACTGTGATACTGATCAGTATATGAAAAAAAGTAGTGTTACTGAGGAAGTAGTATATGTACGTATTACTTAAGGTTAACCGATTGCTCCTATGCTCATCCTCCAGTTTCTGGAGGCTCTCCTTCACCTCCTCCAGTAGTGTGTGTGTGTGTGTTGTACTATGTGTGTACTTTATGTATATACAGTACTGTGTACGTACTAGTATAAGTACATATTATTAAAGGGATTAGTACCTGGTTCTTCCTAAGCTCCTCCTCCAGTCTCTGGAGGGTCTCCTTCACCTCCTCCAGCCGAGGCTCTAAACTGATGACGTCGCCCATTTGAGGATTACGTTCATAAACGTCTCTCATTTTCAACAAAGCATCTCTGAAGGAAAAAAAGAAGAAAATACTGACTTCCATTAAAATCTGAATTGATAATACTAGTCAATAACAGATCGATATTTGTAGAATATGTGTGTACCTCTTTTTTGAATGTACGTCTTTCTGTGTGTGTAGCTGTGTGAACCTGTGTGTAGATGTATGTGTGTAACTGTGCTCTATCAGTGTGTGTATATATGTGTGTAGATGTATTTAGATGTGTGTCTACCTCTACTCTCTGTGTATGTGTATGTTTGTGTATATATGTGTGCGTAAACCTCTGCTCCCTTAGTGTGTGTGTGTGTAGATGTATGTAGATGTGTGTGTACCTCTACTCTCTGTGTATGTGTAGATATATGTGTGTACCTGTGCTCAATTAGTGTGTGTGTGTATATATGTGTGCGTGAACCTCTGCTCCCTGAGTGTGTGTGTGTAGATGTATGTGCATACCTCTTCTCTCTGTGTATGTGTATGTTTGTGTATATATGTACTTTTGCTCTCTTTGTGTGTGTGTAGATGCATGTGTATACCTCTTCTCTTTGTGTATGTGTATGTTTGTGTATATATGTACTTTTGCTCTCTTAGTGTGTGTGTGTGTGTAGATGCATGTGTATACCTCTTCTCTCATGTTTGTGTATATATGTACTTTTGCTCTCTTTTGTGTGTGTAGATGCATGTGTATACCTCTTCTTTGTGTATGTGTATGTTTGTGTATATATGTACTTTGCTCTCTTATGATGCATGTGTATACCTCTTCTCTTGTGTATGTGTATGTTTGTGTATATATGTACTTTTGCTCTCTTAGTGTGTGTGTGTAGATGCATGTGTATACCTCTTCTCTCTGTGTATGTGTATGTTTGTGTATATATGTACTTTTGCTCTCTTAGTGTGTGTGTTTAGATGCATGTGTATACCTCTTCTCTCTGTGTATGTGTATGTTTGTGTATATATGTACTTTTGCTCTCTTTGTGTGTGTGTTTAGATAAATGTGTATACCTCGTCTCTCTGTGTATGTGTATGTTTGTGTATATATGTACTTTTGCTCTCTTAGTGTGTGTGTGTAGATGCATGTGTATACCTCTTCTCTCTGTGTGTGTGTTTGTGTATATATGTACTTTTGCTCTCTTAGTGTGTGTGTTTAGATGCATGTGTATACCTCTTCTCTCTGTGTATGTGTATGTTTGTGTATATATGTACTTTCGCTCTCTTAGTGTGTGTGTTTAGATGCATGTGTATACCTCGTCTCTCTGTGTATGTGTATGTTTGTGTATATATGTACTTTTGCTCTCTTAGTGTGTGTGTGTGTGTGTGTAGATGCATGTGTATACCTCTTCTCTCTGTGTATGTGTATGTTGTGTATATATGTACTTTTGCTCTCTTAGTATGTTTGTGTTTTAGATGCATGTATACCTCGTCTCTCTGTGTATGTGTATGTTTGTGTATATATGTACTTTTGCTCTCTTAGTGTGTGTGTAGATGCATGTGTATACCTCTTCTCTCTGTGTATGTGTATGTTTGTGTATATATGTACTTTTGCTCTCTTAGTGTGTGTGTTTAGATGCATGTGTATACCTCTTCTCTCTGTGTATGTGTATGTTTGTGTATATATGTACTTTTGCTCTCTCAGTGTGTGTGTGTAGATGCATGTGTATACCTCTTCTCTCTGTGTATGTGTATGTTTGTGTATATATGTACTTTTGCTCTCTTAGTGTGTGTGTGTAGATGCATGTGTATACCTCTTCTCTCTGTGTATGTTTGTGTATATATGTACTTTTTGCTCTGTGTGTGTGTGTGTAGATGCATGTGTATACCTCTTCTCTCTGTGTATGTGTATGTTTGTGTATATATGTACTTTTGCTCTCTTAGTGTGTGTGTTTAGATGCATGTGTATACCTCTTCTCTCTGTGTATGTGTATGTTTGTGTATATATGTACTTTTGCTCTCTTAGTGTGTGTGTGTAGATGCATGTGTATACCTCTTCTCTCTGTGTATGTGTGTGTTTGTGTATATATGTACTTTTGCTCTCTGTGTGTGTGTGTGTAGATGCATGTATACCTCTTCTCTCTGTGTGTGTGTATGTTTGTGTATATATGTACTTTTGCTCTCTTTGTTGTGTGTGTAGTGTGTATACCTCTTCTCTGTGTATGTTTGTGTATATGTGTACTTTTGCTCTCTTTATGTGTGTGTTTAGATGCATGTGTATACCTCGTCTCTGTGTATGTGTATGTTTGTGTATATATGTACTTTTGCTCTCTTAGTGTGTGTGTGTGTAGATGCATGTGTATACCTCTTCTCTCTGTGTATGTGTATGTTTGTGTATATATGTACTTTTGCTCTCTTAGTGTGTGTGTGTAGATGCATGTGTATACCTCTTCTCTCTGTGTATGTGTATGTTTGTGTATATATGTACTTTTGCTCTCTTTGTGTGTGTTTAGATGCATGTGTATACCTCTTCTCTCTGTGTATGTGTATGTTTGTGTATATATGTACTTTTGCTCTCTTAGTGTGTGTGTAGATGCATGTGTATACCTCTTCTCTCTGTGTATGTTTGTGTATATATGTACTTTTGCTCTCTTAGTGTGTGTGTGTGTAGATGCATGTGTATACCTCTTCTCTCTGTGTATGTGTATGTTTGTGTATATATGTACTTTTGCTCTCTTAGTGTGTGTGTGTAGATGCATGTGTATACCTCTTCTCTCTGTGTATGTATGTATGTTTATGTACTTTATATGTACTTTTGCTCTCTTATGTTTGTGTATATATGTACTTTTGTGTGTGTGTAGATGCATGTGTATACCTCTTCTCTCTGTGTATGTGTATGTTTGTGTATATATGTACTTTTGCTCTTTGTGTGTGTTTAGATGCATGTGTATACCTCTCTCTAGTGTATGTGTATGTTTGTGTATATATGTACTTTTGCTCTCTTAGTGTGTGTGTGTTTAGATGCATGTGTATACCTCTTCTCTCTGTGTATGTGTATGTTTGTGTATATATGTACTTTTGCTCTCTTTGTGTGTGTGTTTAGATGCATGTGTATACCTCTTCTCTCTGTGTATGTGTATGTTTGTGTATATATGTACTTTGCTCTTAGTGTGTGTGTGTGTTAGATGCATGTGTACTTTACTCTACCTTCTCTCTGTGTATGTGTATGTTTGTGTATACATGTACTTTGCTCTCTTAGTGTGTGTGTTTAGATGCATGTGTATACCTCTTCTCTCTGTGTATGTGTATGTTTGTGTATATATGTACTTTTGCTCTCTTAGTGTGTGTGTTTAGATGCATGTGTATACCTCGTCTCTCTGTGTATGTGTATGTTTGTGTATATATGTACTTTTGCTCCCTCTCTTTCTGGATCTCCTCGTTGATGTTGTTGATTCTGCTCTGAAGTTTCTTTCTTCTCTGCTCAGGAGGAAGATGACTGCAGTCTGCTGGAGCTGAGCCCTGCAACATGACAGCACATCCCACAACATTACAATATATTGTATCATAGTTACACTAATGAATTAGTTTCATATAGAGACGTGTGATACTCACCAGTTTAAGTGACAGCTATCCAATCAGAGAGCATTATGGAGAAAGGATGACAACATTAACAACAAAGGCTTGGCTGAAATACATTTGTGTGTATTTAAACAAAAGTGTGTACCCCTCTCTTGAGGCTGCGCATACACTGCTTCCTTGTTCTGGAGCCAGAGGTCATGAGGTCATTCAGCCGCTGTGTGATTGGCTCTCTGGAGGCAGGGGGAGGGGACTGGGGACTGTTGGCCACTCCCCCAGGTGATGGTGAGGTTGGAGGGGGAGGGGGTGGCTGCCGGGGGGAGGAGAGGAGGGTCAACAGCTGGAGAGAGAGAGAGTGGCGTAGTGAGTACAGCCAGCTGACTATTACAGGTGTGCGCACCTGTCAAGTGTGTGTATCGGCCATGTGTGTGCAGATCTGTCAGGTATTTGTGTCTATCATGTGCGATCGTACCTGCCAGGTGTGTGTGTGCCTATCTGATGAGTGTACCTGCCAGGTGTGTGTGTACCTTGTTCTTTCGTATGAAGGGCCAAAGCTTTCGGCTGTGTCTCCGGCCCTCCGTCCGGTTGTCTAGGTAACTGGATTCAGAGATGCTCCTTCTCATGGAGGCGCTGTAGTCATCAAACTCTACGTCACCTGGAGGGTCGAAGCCTGATTTATACACTTCCACCACCTGCTGGGTGTCCTACACATACACAAACGAACACATTACGTCACAATATATTGATATTAAAGGTTTGTCGTGTGAGAAAGTTACAAGAAGATGTTAATGATGGTCCTGTAGGCTACACCTGTGCTTACACAAAAGTACACACTTTGTTATATACATTAATAAGACACAATAAGTACAGCAACAGATTAAAGCATTCCCACAACAAAGGACGGCGTTGATGTCAAGTGAAACATATTTTGAAACCCGGAAATGTTATTCTAGTAAGGGTTAGGATCTGCACAAAAAACCCACCGTGCTGTCTTAGTCATTATGTTTGTTTACTGCTGAGCTCCATTAAATGCTGCGTAAACCCACACTGTTGTTTGTAGAGGTCACCTGTAATCTAAACACACCGAGCTCCTCTCTCACGCTGTCGTTCTACAATAATTCACGTTTTATTACTGCACATGACTAATTCAGCTTCTTTTTTTGTGCTTTCTCCCCTAGCAGGTCTCCGTAGATCGTGGTTCCTTCCGGACCCTGGTCCTGACACCTGCCGTGGCCATGTTGACGCCTGCTGCTGCCATCATCATCATCATTATTAGAAATATTAATCATATTACTGTACTCTTAAACCAATATTACCCTCTCCTAAAGTCTCTGTGCTCTCCCTTCCCACAGGCTTCTGTGGACGATGGTTCTATCTGATAGTGGTTCTATGTGATGGTGGTTCTATCTGATGGTGGTTCTATGTGATGGAGGTTCTATCTGATGGTGGTTCTATGTGATGGTGGTTCTATCTGATGGTGGTTTCCCCTACAGTGGTCCTGCTGTGCGCCTGGTTTACTACTCACAATTACTTGAATCATTCTGTCATATAGTCTCATGTATTAAGTCAAGTCATTTTATTTTGTATAGCCCAGAATCGCAAATTACAAATTTGCCTCAGACATTTTTATAGTCTGTACACATACACTAACATCCTCTGCCCCGAAACTCCACCATCGGCACAGGAAAAACTCCCCAAAAATGAAAAACCCTTACAAGAGGGAAAAAGGAAGAAACCTTAGGGAGAACGTCAGAGGAGGGATCCCACTCCGGGATGGACAGACTACAATGGATGCCATGTACAGAATGAACAATGTATAATACATGCAATTCCTATGACAGAAATGATTCAGGTAATTGTGAGTAGTAAGCCAGGCGCACAGCAGGACCACTGCAGGGGCAACCACCATCAGATAGAACCACCATCCACAGAAGCCTGTGGGGAGGAGAGCACAGAGATTTTAGAGAGGGTAATGTCGGTTTATGAGTAAAAATATGATTAATATCTAAAATAATGATGATGATGATGATGGCAGCAGGCGTCAGCATGGCCACGGTAGGTGTCAGGACCAGGGTCCCGAAGGAACCACGATCTACGGAGACCTGATAGGGGAGAAAGCACAAAAAAAAACTCCCGGAAAGAAGCTGAATTAGTCATGTGCATTAATAAAACTTGAATTATGGTAGAACGAGAGCGTAAGAGAGGAGCTTGGTGTGTCCTAAGAATTCCCCCGGCATTCTAAGCCTATAGCAGCTTAACTAAGGGCTGGTCCGGACTAACCTGAGCCAGCCCTAACTATAGGCAGAATCAAAGAGGAACGTTTTAAGTTTTACTTTAAAAGAACCTGGTTCCACAAAAGAGGAGCTTGATAACTGAAGGCTCTGGCCCCCAGCCTACTTTTTAAAACCCTAGGAACAACAAGTAACCCAGCATCTATGGGAGCGCAGTTGCCTTGTACAAAGTACACGGTGTTACAAGCTCTTGAAGATACAACGGTGCCTCACCAGCAAGTGCCTTGTAGGTGAGGAGAAGTACGGCGTAAAATCTATTCTGATTTAACAGGGAGCCAGTGCAGAGAAGTTAATACAGGAATGATATGATCCCCTTTTCTTAGTTCTTGTTAATACACGTGCTGCAGCATTCTGAATCAGCTGGAGAGGCTTAAGAGATTTATAAGAGCAGCCTGATAACAAAGAATTACAGTAGTCCAGTCTGGAAGTGACAAACGCATGAACTAATTTTCTGCATCACTTTGAGACAGGAAGTTCCTGATTTTTTGATATGTTACGTAGATGAAAATAGGCAGTCCTTGAAGTCTTCTTTATATGCGAAGTTGAAGGTCATATCCTGGTCGAAGAGAACTCCTAGATTCCTGACGGTGCTGCTGGGTACCAGAGCAATTCCATCCATAAAAACTGTATCACGCGACAGCTGGCTTCGAAGGCGCTCTGGTCCTATCAGGATAACTTCCGTTTTTTCTGAGTTTAGCATCAGGAAGTTGCCGGTCATCCAAGTTTTGATGTCTCCAAGACATTCTTGGAGTCTAACTAACTGGTCCGTCTCTTCTGGCTTGATCGACAGATACAGTTGAGTATCGTCTGCATAACAATGGAAGTTTATGCGGTGTTTCCTGATAAGATCGCCCAAAGGAAGCATATAGAGGGTAAATAAAATCGGTCCAAGTACAGAACCTTGTGGGACTCCGTGACCAACATTGGTGGTCTTTGAGGATTCACCGTTTACAAGCACAAACTGGGATCGGTCCGATAGGTAGGATTTAAACCAGCTGAGTGCAGTTCCTTTGATGTATTATATATTGTTCATTCTGTACACATGGCATCATTGTAGTCTGTCCATCAGGAGACGGATCCTCCTCTGACGTTCTCACTAAGGTTTCTTCCCTTGTTTCCCTCTTGGAAGGGTTTTGTCATTGTTTGGGGAGTTGTTCCTGTGCCGATGGTGGGTTTCGGGACAGAGGATGTCGTATGTGTACAGACTGTAAAGCCCTCTGAGGCAAATTTGTAATTTGCGATATTGGGCTCTACAAAATAAAATGAATTGAATTGAATTGAAATTGAATTTACAGTCCAGAGCCGCACCGGTGAACATGAGTCATGTGTCTGTGTGGTGGCGCAGACAGAGTCACAGATGCAGCGGTGGCTAAGACTGACTTTGCTTTGAGTCTTTTTTGTGGTGTATTGATGAAGCCTCCTAGCAACACCTCTGCCATTTTGAGATCTCGCGGGCCCTTGCATGAGGTAGGGTTTTTGTTGTACAATATTCTTTGTTGAATTCAGATAATAAAGACCTGATTTGTATTGTGTTGTACTGCTAACCATTCACAACAGCAGTTTTTCATTCGGTATGCTTTGTGGAGACTAGCTTCCGATGGATGGATCCACCGGCAGATGAATAGAGATATATACAGATGGACGGACATACAGAGATATGACAGAGGACACTAACCATCCTTGGCTGGATTCCCTCTGCAGCATCCATCATGATGTCCAGACAGCGACTCATAACAGGAAGAACTTTTCTCTCAGCCTCAGCTGATGAACGCATTGCATCACAGATTCTTTCAATGCGGCGCTCCTCCATGTCTTGGATACGCTGCGCAGAACCATAATAGATTAATATTACCTAGCACATAACTGGTACCAGGGTTGCACTGCTGTTTTACCTGGTATATAGCTGGTACCAGTGTGTGGTAGTGTTGTTTTACCTGGCATTTAACTAGTATGAGTGTGTGGTGCTGTAACCTGGTATATAACTAGTATGAGTGTGTGGTACTGTTGTTTTACCTGGTATATAACTGGTACCAGGGTGTGGTAGTGCTGGTTCTGGTCCTGGTTAAACTGATTTAAACTAGTCAGATAGTCTTTCCTCGACTCTTCAGCAGCTTGTTTCTTCTGTTCAGCCGCCTGCCGAGCCTGAAAACCAAAACAGAATTTTATACAAAATTTTTCAATACGTATATCAATACATACATACACAGACCTGCAAAGTCATGCGTGAAAAAGGGGGGGAAGGGAGTTCTGTGTCCCTATGAACCTGAGGGTTCTGTTGTTGGGGTTACCCTTGGCAAAGTGGTCTCAGGTGAGGGGCCAGACTCACAAAGAACCTATGAGAAAGCATAAGAGGGAAGGAGCTACCTGGCCCGGAGGAAGCCCGGGCCCCTATCTGAAGCTAGTCTGGGGAATGAGGGATCATTGGTGGGGCTCACCACGATGTGGAGCAAACTGATGGGGTCGTGTGCGCTGCTACAAGGGTGCCCTGGTGGGGAAGGATTTGGAGCTTGTGCGGGAGGTGGAGACTCTGGAACCGTTCTCCTGGACAGGGATGGACTCTATTCTCTGGAGGAGCCCAGGGTGTGAGGCGCCATACAGGTGTGGGGAGTTTAAATTTGCTGTTATGGGGAGGAGGTGGAAGTCTATATGTAGACATTAAGGTGCAAGTGTGAATGGGGGGAGGGGTGGGTGGGGTTGTGGCGATGATGGAGAGGGGATGGTGGGGAAGATAGGGGCTGTCAACATGGTGCAGAGTTGAGGGTGTTGACCGCTGAGGGGTAGAAACTGTTCCTGACCCTGCTGGTACCAGAATAGAGGTTCCTGCAGCGCCTTCCAGAGGCCAAGAGAGGTCCTCGGAGATACCCTGAAACCTAAAGCTGGAGACAGGCCCAACCTCTGTTCCATTGATCTGGATGGAGAGGTGTATGCAGCGTTTGGTCTTCCTGAAGTGCACATTAAGCTCCTTGGTCTTTTGTGAGTTGAGGGCAGGGGTTGTTGACGCACCACAGCGCCGGTTCCTGGACCTCCTTCACAGCTCCACCAACTTGCCCCAGTCCCCCTCCCCTCCCTACCTCAGCCCATCAGGGGCTCACGCCTCTTCATCTATATCACCTTCCCCTCCCCCACCAGCAACGACCCTCTCTATTCTGGAGAGAGACGTTAACCGGCTCTTTAAAAGACAAAATCCCTGTAAGGCAGCCGGCCCGGACTCCGTTTCCCCTCACACCCTGAAGCGTTGTGCTGACCAGCTGTCTCCGGTGTTCACTGACATCTTCATCATCATCAACACCTCCCTGGAGACATGCCACGTACCAGCCTGCTTCAAGGCCTCCACCATCATCCCTGTTCCAAAGAAGCCTAGGATCACAGGACTCAATGACTACAGGCCCGTCGCCCTGACCTCTGTAGTCATGTAGTCATTTGAACAGCTAGTCCTGACCCACCTGAAGTCCCTCACCGAACCCCTCCTGGACCCCCTGCAGTTCGCCTACAGAGCCAACAGGTCTGTGGACGATGCTGTCAACATGGCCCTCCATTACATCCTCCAGCATCTGGACTCCCCGGGAACCTACGCCAGGATCCTGTTTGTGGACTTCAGCCCTGCCTTCAACACCATCATCCCGTCTCTGCTGCAGAACAAACTCTCCCAGCTGCACGTGCCCGACTCCACCTGCAAGTGGATCACAGACTTCCTGTCTAACAGGAAGCAGCATGTGAAGCTGGGGAAACATGTCTCAGCCTCTCAGACCATCAGCACCGGTTCCCCTCAAGGCTGCGTTCTTTCCCCTCTGCTCTTCTCCCTGTACACCCACAGCTGCACCTCCAGTCACCAGTCCGTCAAGCTCCTGAAGTTTGCGGATGACACCACCTTCATTGGACTGATCTCTGGTGGGGATGAGTCCGCCTACAGGTGGGAGTCTGACCATCTGGTGTCGTAGTGCAGTCAGAACAACCTGGAGCTCAACGCTCTAAAGACAGTGGAGATGGTTGTGGATTTCCGGAGGAACAGAGTCCCACCCTCCCCCATCACCCGGTGTGACTCCCCCGTCACTATTGTGGACTCCTTCCGTTTCCTGGGCTCCATCATCACCCAGGATCTCAAGTGGGAGCTGAACATCAGCTCCATCACCAATAAGGCTCAGCAGAGGTTGTTCTTCCTGAGGCAGGTGAAGAAATTCAACCTGCCAAAGACGATGATGGTGCACTTCTACACGGCCATCATGGAGTCCATCCTCTGCTCCTCCATCTCCGTCTGGTACACTGCAGCCACAGCCAAGGACAAGGGCAGGCTGCAGCGTGTCATCCGCTCTGCAGAGAGGGTGATCGGCTGCAATCTGCCGTCCCTGCAGGACTTGTTCGCTTCCAGGTCTCTGAAGCGAGCTAAAAAGATGGTAGCCGACCCCTCTCACCCCGGACAAAAACTGTTTATGCCCCTCCCATCTGGCAGGAGGCTGACGTCCATCAGGACTAAGACCTCCCGCCACACCAACAGTTTCTTCCCGTCGGCAGTCGGGCTCATCAACAGAGCCCGGCCCCCCACTGACTGACTATAACATTCCACCGGTCACTCTCCTTCATACTGCACATGTCACTTTAACTGTAATTTTTCATTCGTCACTTTGTCACTTGTTCGACAGTGCACTTTATTTTTTAACTTTTTTAATATTTCAAATTTTTAACTTTAACTTTATTCTCTTATATTATACTAACCCATAGCCTCATTCCACTAACCCATTGCCTTAGCATTTCATTTTATTACTTGTGCACTGCTGTCTTGTTGTCTATTGTTACACTATCTACTGTCACGCACCAACCGGCAAGACAAATTCCTTGTATGTTTGACATATTTTGGCAATAAATGTTTCCTGATTCCTGTAAGCCGACTCATCATTGTTATTGATGAGGCCCACCACCATTGTGTCATCTACAAACTTCATGATGGAGTTGGAAAGGACAAGGTGTGATTACTCTTGCAAAGATCATGGAGGGGGCCTGGGAGTATGGTAATTTGGTCTACATGTGTTTTGTGGACCTGGAGAAAGTGTGTGACCGGGTCTCCCAAGAGATAATGTGGGAGATGCTGCGGGAGTATGGGGTGAGGTGTTCTCTTCTTGCGGCCATCCAATTCCTGGGATCCCAAAGCAAGAGCTGCAATCGCGGGCTTGGCAGTAAGTCAGAGTCGTTTCCTGAGGTGTTTGGCCTTCGTCAGGGCTGCGCCTTGTCACCAATCCTGTTTGTGGTAGCGTTGTTTTTAGCAGATGATGTGGCCGGAGAATCCTTGCAGTGGGGGTGGTATTTCATTTGCTATCTTTCGGGTCATGACCGAAGGAACTAGGTCACGGGTACAAGAGGCCAAAATGGGTTCCCTCAGGAGGGTGGCTGGCGTCTCCCTTAAAGAAAGGGTGAGAAGCTCAGCCATCCGTGAGGAGCTCGGAGAAGAGCCGTTGAAAGTAGCCAGTTGAGGTGGTTTGGGCATCTGGTAGGGATGTCCCTGTAATGTAATGTAATGTCCCCTGTGCGCCTCCCTAAGGAGGGTTGAGGGTGAGATAAGATGAGGTTCTATCTCATGGTGGATACATCCGATGGTTTTTATATCTGATGGTGATTGTTCCTTCAGTGCTCCAGCCTTACGCCTGGCTTACTACTCAATATTTTGATCATTTCTGTTCTATGAATGGAATGTATTGTACATCTTTTACGCTGGACAGGTTTTTTCGAAGTTTTTAAAATTATTCTCGGAGAGGGTTTTGGAGAAGTGCCGATGTAAGGGTTTCAGGACAGAGGATGTCTCATGTGTACAGACTGTTAAGCTTGCAATTTTGGGCTATACAAAATAAAATTAATTTAATTTAATCAATATACAGTATTACACAGAATTACAATTATGTATTACATGGACTTATGGTTATATATACTACATAGAGCTATCGCTAGATAGATATTGGAATACTTTTACTGAGTTTAAGATAATTCAGTGAAAGGAACTTACCTTCAGCGAGCAGCGCTGACAGGCAGACAGGAAGATAGACAGGCGGACCGATAGAGAAGGACGGACAGACAGGAGTCCAGGTTAGTTAGATATCAGCAAAGATGCTTCACCAAAATATTATTAAACTCAGAAACATCAATTAACATTGATCAGATTAGCACCCTCAATAGCATCACATGATAGATGGTGTAGTTCTGTTGAACATCAGTATACGTCTACAAATAAATGTGTAAAGTACACAAAAGATTACTAAGCATAAGGGTATTCTTGTTATCCACCTTCTCTCCGTCCGTCTTGTTATCGAGGTCAATTCTGTCAGAGACCTGCTGAGTTCGCTCTGCCTCCTTACAGTCACGCTCAAACCGACGTTTACTCTGGTCAACAACACAATAACAAAACAAACAAAGAATAGCAACGTCACAGTCTTTGACCTCCTTTAACTAGATACATTATGTAATACATAGAAGGTGACGAAAGGGTGTATTATTTTCAAATTGATGATGATCTAATGTGTCTTTGAGTTGTGTATGTGGGGGGAGTTAGAAGCGCTGGTGGTTTTAACATGTATTTGTGGGCGGGATCAACATGCGTTGGTAGGCGGAATCAGATGACACTCACAGACTCCAGCTGTTTCCAGGAGCTCTCAATGTGCTGCTGGGCTCGGCGGCCATCTTGGAAATGCTGCAACAACAAAACAACCATTTTTCTTTCATTGGTCGGATCTCCTCCTCTTCATGGAGTTAGACTTTAACATGTTTTTGATTTCACTTTCTTATCTTATTATGTGTTATATGTATATGAAATTTGATTCTTATTTCCCATGTTCCCATGTTCCCATGCAGAGAGGGTTATCGGCTGCAATCTGCCGTCCCTGCTCTCTGAAGCGAGCTAAAAAGATGGTAGCCGACCCCTCTCACCGTGGACAAAACCTGTTTGTGCTCCTTCCATCTGGCAGGAGGCTGAGGTCCATCAGGACTTAGACCTCCCGCCACACCAACAGTTTCTTCCCGTCGGCAGTCGGGCTCATCAACAGAGCCGGTCCCCCACTGACTGACTATAACATTCCACCGGTCACTCTCCTTCATACTGCACATGTCACTTTAACTGTAATTTTTCATTCGTCACTTTGTCGTCACTCGTCACTTTGTCACTTGTTCGATAGTGCACTTTATTTTTTTACTTTTTAAATATTTTAAATTTTTAACTTTAACTTTATTCTCTTGTTTTATACTAACCCATAGCCTTATTCTACTAACCCATTGCCTTAGGATTTCATTTTATTACTTGTGCACTGCTGTCTTGTTGTCTATTGTTACACTGTCTACTGTCACGCACCAACCGCCAAGACAAATTCCTTGTATGTTTGACATATTTTGGCAATTAATGTTTCCTGATTCCTGATTCCTGTAAGCCGACTCATCATTGTTATTGATGATGCCCACCACCATTGTGTCATCTACAAACTTCATGATGGAGTTGGAAAGGATAAGGTGTGATTACTCTTGCAAAGATCATGGAGGGGGCCTGGGAGTATGGTCATTTGGTCTACATGTGTTTTGTGGACCTGGAGAAAGTGTGTGACCGGGTCTCCCAAGAGATAATGTGGGAGATGCTGCGGGAGTATGGGGTGAGGGGTTCTCTTCTTGCGGCCAAATTCCTTGTATGTTTGACATATTTTGGCAATAAATGTTTCCTGATTCCTGATGTTTGTTGATTTTGTATTCATTTTGTTGATATACTTTTAATACACAAACCCAAACAAACATGTCAGCCTGATGACAAAGAACTTTTAGAACCAATATTCTTATTTAAAATGTTATCGACAGACTCATTGATGAAGAAAGGAGACTCATCTATCTTTATCGTTTAAATATTCTCAAACTGTTAATATTATGAAAAATACAAATAAACCATGAAATAATGTACTTTTCAATTCCTTACATTAGTTTATCAAATCAAGATCATATTCATACTGCAGGCTGACAAAATAAAAGTAAAGTCTACGGTAAGAGTCATCTAAAATCAACCAACCAGAAGAGTACCTCAATAATAGCAATGTTAGATATTAATATACTCTATATAAAGTTAGCTAAAATTATTCTTCATATATTTGCACTGAATATGTTCAACTTTCTTGCTTTAAGTATATTGTGTACGTCTACTTAAATAATATTTTCAAAACAGAACAAAACTTTTTGTCACGACGAGGCCATGCCTCCTAGCTGTATGGGAATGGCCCTAAACTGAGCTCATGCAGACTCCATGATTACATTTCACCTCACTCGGTCATGCAACCGGGCTGCCTTCAATCCGGATCTTCATCGACTTGTCGCCAGATCGTTCTTTCAACCAACCTGGTAGTGACTGAGCTTGACTGCTTTGTTAAAGAGTTATTTCAGAGATATGGACCAATTTTTTATTGTTTTTCCTCGGACCCCGTCTTTGTTCTCGCTGTCATCCATCCTCCCGGTTCCCCAGTCCGTCTGCCAATCCCTGCCTGGATTCCACAGTCTGGATTTTCCTGCCATTCCCTTAATGCCACCATAGCTGTTTTCCTGGTAATAAGTAAGTTCCTCCTGTTACTTTGTGGTTTGTCAGCATTTGGGTCCACAATCACATATCGTAACACCTTTTATTATAAAATATTAGTGTTGTATCAGTTCTTTTACTTTGTAACATTTTGACAATAGAAGATTTCTCTCGAGCTTGGAATGCTTTCTGTTGTTTTCTTTACCAAGTACAAAATATAAATTAACTCAGTGCTTAAAGTGTCCAGTGAGTCTCTACTGAAAAATTATTTTGATGATGTACAGGTTGTGTACATGAACAGGTTACTTTTCAAAATCCTCACAGAAGCATGTGACCAAAGTAGTGGGACCAAACCCTTCTGGACATTAAGTCCATCAACATGGGACCAAGAAATACTTATTTCCCAACTATCAACATCAAGTTAAAAAAAAGGTGGCTGCTCTAAAAAACAGAACTTAGCAAATGGTGGAGCTTAGTAGATCGAAGGTGAATCATCAGGAACCTGTTCAATCGTCATATATTTTCTATTTTATTTTGTAGAGCCCAAAATCGCCTCAGAGGGCAAAAAAAGGAAAACCGGCAGCTGTAATTAAATAGAGAAAAAGCCTGGCAGAGAATCGCGGACCGACTGAATGCGGAAGGATTTAAAAATATCTACTTATAGGAAAGTTCTCTACAAGCTGTGTCAAATATCTTCGTATAAAAGTAATTCATGCAGAACAAACAAAACTGGACAAAAAAGATCCAGGCAACAGGTCAAGATAAAATGTAAGCCCTTATTTTAAACCAAGGCAGGCCTGTGATGGGAGGAATTCAGGGTGGGGCAGCTACTGACTCTCTTCCACCTGCGGAAACTGCCCTCTTCGTACATGGTACATTTTCCAGTACTGCACATCAAACACATTTATAGAGGAATATGTGGACTGTCTTGTGGAAATCCTCTAACACATTCTTCTATGGCCAGGGAAGGTAATAAAGTTGTGTGCCAAGGACCTCAGTGCCAAACACACATTTCTGACATAAGGCACAAAAATAAGGCACAAAAATAAGGCACAAATAGTGCCTTATATACAGTTTCGGCATATAAAAACAAATGCCGCTTGTAAAGATGCGCAGTGCCATACAGACATCTGTGAGATGGTGAGATGCTTCACGCTGGTCTGATCTGTCCTCAAACATCCTCTCATGTCTGAAAGCACGTCTCAATATCAGTGCTTCTTCATCCAAAACGTGGTTCAGAAATGGGCATCACGGTGCAGGAAGGAACACCCGTGAATGGGACTTCAGGAGTGAAAAATTGTAAACGTGATAAGGGCGATCCTATCACGTTTACAATTTTTCACTCCTCACTGCGCAGTTTCGCCCACCAGCGGACACTCCGGTTGTCTCTGATCAATCTAAGAAACATCTTCACTACACATATCTTGGTAAAGTTCTGCTGTCTTCACACTAATGAAGTCAGCTGAGCACAGGAAGACGCTGTCGCCCTCGGCTTGGATTCTGCTTCCTCGTTTCTTGTGAGGTTGAACTTGAGAACATAAGCTAAAATAAATTTGGATGTGATGACCAACACACGCATTTGAGTTCTATTGTCACTGATCTGCCTCTCTCTGTGTTTCATGGGTGTGTGTGTTTGTATGCTTGTTTACTCACCGTCTTCCTATCAGCTTTTACTTCCTGTGTGTATCGGGTCAGCTCACACACAATCTGTGTGTTGAGGTTCTCAGCAAGTTCTTCCCTCTGAGTCGCAAGTTCATTCAGCTGACGGAGAGTTGCTGAAAAGGCCAAACACCAGGTGTACCTACAACAACCGATGAGAGATGTATGATACTTTCAGGAGCCAATCACCCACCTTAACGCTCCAATCGTCATCCACATGCACCTCTTGTTATTGTTACTCTAAACCCTTCATGCATCTCTTTTTCTCCTCTTATCCCATCTTGTTGGCTGCAGGCCCAGCTGGTTGACCAAGACTGGGGGTCTCGGTCAACCAGCTCGCCCACAACATTTTCCAGCTCATACTGGGGGATCCTGAGGTGTTTCAAGGCCAGCTGGGAGATAAAATCCCTCCAGCGTGTCCTTGGTTTTCCCCGGGGTCTTCTACCAGTCTGGCGTGCCTGAAAAAAACCCCAGTATGAGGAGACCTGGGGGCATCCTAGTCAGATGTCAGAATCATCTCAGCTGACTCCTTTCGACACAAACGGGTAGTGTTCCTTACTGATGTCCAAGCTCTTTGCCCTGTCTTTGCCCAGGCTGAGCCACCCAACGGAGGAAACTAATTTAGGTTTCTTCTATCCATGACTTCTGAGTCATGACCGAAACCAGTTAGTCAATCAAGGTGAGTTTAGTCACTGAGCCAAAATTATATAAAATATTAAAAAAGAAAGAAGTTGGCTGACCTGCTCTCATCCTCTCTGCTTCTTTTGGGATGATACTTCTTGGACAGAGTCCTGCAGACAGACAGGAGGACAGAGGAACTGAGTGAGCTAAAGAGACGACTAGAGAGACAGGTAGAAAGACGGCATGTAGGCCTTTCGCAATATGCGATAAAATGACATATCGCACACGCTCTCGCGTGCAATAATTGTTGGTGCTGCGATATTCATTTTACATCTAAATGAACGTCACCAACATGTAAGTTGCTTGTGGAAAGGGGGCGGGGCTTATGCAGCGCGCACACAGAGTGACACCGACAGGTGAAGAGAAGCAGTGAAACCAACTAACCCAACTAAGCTAACTAAGCTAAACTCTCACCCAAAACAACAACCATCCGCCCGTCTTTAACCTGAACTACTGGTTACTGGTACTACTCGGTTCCTCCGGACTGCTCCTTCGCCTCTTTGGGCGCCGTCCTGCGTTCCTCCCGGGCCGGCCCATTGTCAGCGAGACTGAACCGCTCGGTCTCTCCCTGCAGCCGCGGAGCGCGTCGCCCTGCCGGCGGTCGAAGCCCCGTTAAACCTAGACACATTTTCTCGAACCCGACCGCATCGCAAGCCCGATGCTTCGCCCGCTCTGTGTCCCTTGCACTCATTATTTTTGTTTTATTTTTTCACATTCCGATTCTAATGTCTAACTATTCTGACAAATAAAACGTTCTTAGTTTTTTGAAATAGCGTACTTTATTACCATGCTATTATATTGTCATTATGTTATCAGTGGCATAAAATGGTCTGAAAATTGCAATAATATTGCATATCGCAATAAATATTTGTGCAATAATCGCACAACAAAAATGTAATATCGTGACAGCCCTAACAGTATAGACCAGGGGTGCCCAATAGATGCAAAGGCAGTGCCAGTAGATCGCCTGCCATCGACAAAAAGAATCACGTTGATCGCATGAGCTGACCAGAAATAATGCTAATTAGCGATCCTTGCTTACTTACGGACACATTTCATTTTGTTCAAAAGCAGTGCAAGTCATCCAGTAAAGGTAATGAACAAGAATGCATGGAATGGTTGTCACTGTTCCCTCCTTCTGACAGATTAGAGGCTGTTGTTTACTTCGTATCAACTTGTTTTGCGTTGACGGTATGCAGCGCTGTTGTTACGTTTGGTTGCCACTACTCCTCGGTCGCCTGACTATTACACTGTCCACTGTTACAACTGACCATGACAGTAGCTCGTAGGCCGGAAAAGTGTGGGAACCAAGGTTATTATCGTTAACGAAAAAACAAAAACGAGGTGTGATTTTTTTTTCGTTAACTGATATAAAAATAAAAATGACCCTTTATAAAAAACGCTAACTAGCTGAAACTGTATTGTGTCTTTACAAAACTAACTAAAATAAAATAAAATTATAGAGAAAATGTCTTTAGTTTTCGTCTTTGTCAATGCTATAGAACAGCGGTTCCCAAACTCAAGAATGCCGCGGCCCAATTTGAAATCTTTCGCGGCCCACCCAAACCTTTAATCACAACTCTGATCATAACATAATGATTAAATGACCTTAAGAATTTAACCAAAATCAAACATCCGCCTCGCGCGTGCAAAAGTTCGTCTCTGCGAGGTATTTGCTCACTTGAGAAACGTGAACTTCGTTGCTCGCGAGGAGAATCTCTGCTCGCGCTCGAAGGAGTTTTCTACTCGCTCGCTGTTGTTCTTTTTGACAGTAAGGTGGAGACGGTGCTTTCAGGGTCCGATCGATGCCGTGAGGTGCGTCCGCTCCCGCCGCCCCCCTCGCCATCCACGCCTTAAATCTTATTTTCCCCGTTAAGGTGGTTCAGCTGCTGTAGAGAAAAGGGCGCCGTCTCTCGCTCTTTAATCTCATGAAGTGCTCGGCGAGGACGACAGCTTTGTTTCTCCGACGCGCCCTGAAAGCAGCTCCATATCTCGCGCGCTTGAGCGCCGCTCAGCATCTCGCCATCGCAGACGATAGTGATGGGAAGCTCGGATCTTTTTACCGACTCGGTTCTTTGAATCTTTGAATCTTTCTTTTGAGTAATTCGTTCATGCTGGTCATTTGTTGACGGGGGGGGTGGTAAGGTGAACGAACGAATCATTCTTCGAGTCATTTGTTGACGGGGGGTGGTAAGGTGAACGAACAAATCATTCTTCGAGTCATTTGTTGACGGGGGGTGGTAAGGTGAACGAACAAATCATTCTTCGAGTCATTTGTTGACGGGGGGGGGTGGTAAGGTGAACGAACAAATCATTCTTCGAGTCATTTGTTGACGGGGTGGTAAGGTGAACGAACAAATCATTCTTCGAGTCATTTGTTGACGGGGGGTGGTAAGGTGAACGAACAAATCTTTCTTCGAGTCATTTGTTGACAGGGGGGAAGATATTACCGACCGCCGCCGACTGCGGAGGTGTTCCGTGTCCCCGAGCCGCCGCCGACGACTGTGGAGGTGTTCTGTGTCCCCGAGCCGGGCCGGCTCTCCGGCCAAATGACCGTCCGCCGGGCCGACCCCCTGAGGCTCCCCGGTCGCCTGGCCGCCCGCCGGGCAGCCCGCCTGAGTTTCCCGGGCGGTCCGACCAGCGTCTCTGGTTTCCCTCCCCCCGCCCCTTGTCTGTTCTGGGCTAGTTTAGAGCCGTCTGGGATTTGGCCCTTGAGGGGGGGTACTGTCACGATGTGGTGCACTTCCTGTCTTATTTTGTAGTTTTCTGCCACTCGTTACAAGAGGTGGTCCCGGTCTACACTGCCAACCGTCTGCATCCTGTTTTTGCGAGTCAGCCAAATAGCCAACTTTGCAGTGCCCGACAAAAAATTAACCAGAGTGTGTGATGTTTTCTTCCTTGCACTGTATTTGGCCCAAAAATAAATAAAATCAACGAGAAAACCTCTGGACCCTGGAACCACCGTTTTAAAAGTTTTGACAGACGAGGAAACTGAATAAACAGATGGACTAGATCTTCACTCTGTGTGCAGAACAAACACCCCTCCTCCAGCTCCGGATCAAGGTGCCCTCTGTACCTGTTTGTAGCTATTGCCCCCATGTACCACCCTCCATTGGAGGTCTGCTTTCTGCTTCTCAGCGGGCATTTTGTACAGAGACCGCCAGTTGTCTTTTCGGGGAACCTCTGGACCAAAGAACTCAGTCCACCTCGACTCTTTTATCCCTGCCAATGACCGTAAGTTCACCACCTTGACACGTGTGCGATAGATGGCTTTTTTACCCACCTCTTGAAACTTGCCAGGTGCAGGTTTGTCAATGGGAGCAGCTGACTTTCCACTGGTCACACAGAGCTTTGGTCATGCTGAAATCTCTTTGTTTGGTCGACAGGGCGGCACAGACCTCGTCCAGCACTCTGTTGATCAGCCTGATGGAGGTGATGTTTCTCCTATCCCTTAATGTGTCGACCGATGTTGCCGTCATCCTTATCAGATGGCCTAGTTTGGCGCAGCCGGCCTCTCTCAGCTCACAGGCTGGTTTGAGTCCAGCTGGTTTGAAAAGCTGTTAAATAACAGAGGTTCCTCAAACAGCCACATTCCAGGAACCTCAGATCTTGTGTGTGTAGTCTTAAAAATGTTCCATGCCTGCAGTACAGAGCTGTAGAAAGAAGACAATCCAGTTGGGTCAAGGTTTTCCCCTTTTGCAGGAGGAAGAGCTGTTTCTCTTCAGCAGCAGTCGAGCTATGTCCAGCCAGCAAGGGCCACAGCTGTAGAGCAGCCTTTGAGCTGTCCCAAGCCTAAAGGAGGCCATTCTTGACTGGATGTCAGTAAGTCCATGCCCTCCTTCAGGGCTGCCGCCCGGACCCAATGTCTGCCAGATCAGAAAAAGTCTACCAAAGCTCTATGGATGTCCTCCATCAGGCCTCTCGGTGGCGTAAGAGCAGTGAGTTTGTCCCAAAGAGTCGAGGCAACTAAATTATTGATAACCAGAACTGTTGCCCTATATGACAACTGGGGTAGCAACTATTTCCATTTAGATAACCGAGCACACACTCTCTCCTTCACTCCCCCCCACCCTGAAAACCATCTGTGCCCTTAACCCTAACCCTAACTCCCAAGACTTTCAGTCCCTCTTTCCCCCACTCAAGTCCACCAGGCAGACTGGGGGCTGCCCGATCCCTCCACTGCCCCACCAACAAGGCTTCATTCTTAGCCCAGTTCACCCGTGCTGATGAGTCCTTTTCATGTAACAGTAAGGCTTCCTGAACACACTGGACGTCCTCCTGGTTGGAGACAAACACACATATATCGTCTGCATAAGCAGAAACAGTAGGAGGTCTTTCGAGACTGGAGGACCCCGGCAGCGAGAGACCGCTGAGTCGACCTCTCAGCCTGCACAGCAAAGGTTCAATCACTAGGCTATAAAATTGCCCTGAAATAGGACATTCTGTCTTATCCTGCGCTGCACAGGGATTGGCCAACTCAGCCCCACCCCCGCCTTAACCAAACATTGAGCACCTTTGTACTATAAACCCACCCAAGCTAGAAAACCATCACCAATACTTAAAGCCCGAAGTGTAGAAAACAAATATGAGTGATCCACCCCTTCAAAGGCTTTCTCCTGATCCAGTGACACAATCCCCAGGTTTACATCGTTGTTCCTGCACAAATCCAATATGTATCTCTTGAGGAAAATCTGGGCCATAATGGTTCTGCCTGGTACACAATATGTCTGGTCAGTATCTACTACCATGTCCAGGATGACCTTTAGTTTGTTTGCAAGGGCTCTGGATAGCACCTCATAGTCCGTACAGAGGAGAGCTACTGGCCTCAAGTTCTTCAGTAATGCCCGGTCTCCTTTTTTTTGGCAGCAGAGAAAGCACCGCTCGCTGACAGGAGACAGGAAGAGATCCTGTTCTGAAACAATTCAGACGAACAAGGGTCAAATCTGGTTGAATAAGAATTCTGAACCAAGGATAATCCAGAAGCGCTTGAAAAAATCGGCAACCTCTCCAGATTGAAAAAGAAGGAAGTCGGGGCGTCCATGTCTTTCAGCTGTAGGAAACGAGACGTGACTAGAGCTCCCTTCACCCTCTCCTGAAAGAAGGAGCGCAACTCCAGCCTATTTCTTTTTCACAGCTGCACGGTAACAGGATTTGAACCCCTGTGTAGCCCCTCCTCAATTGTCCTGATGCTGGCCTTCAGCTCCTGGACTGCTGCCTTTACCCTAGCAGTGGAGTGTGAGGTGTACTGTTGACAAAAAACACAGATTTGTGCTTTCCCCACCTCCCACCACAGCTTCAGAGAGCCAAAATTCAACTGTCCTACTTTGCCATACCTGCCAAAAAAATGCAAAGCTCTGGCAGAAAACCCTATCTTGCAGGAGGTTATTATTGAAACACCAGTTGGACTTTACCCTTTCACCCGGTGAAGTAATCAGGTCTGCAGTGACGATGTGATGATCACTGAAACCTACTGGACTAATTGTACTGTTGACTATTCTGGAGCTGAGACTTTGTGAAATGTATATTCTGTCCAATCTGGCTGCCCTCACCCTGTTGTTGCTGACCCTCACCCATGTGTACTACCTTGAGTGTGGATTTTTGTTTCTCCATGTGTCTACGAGGCCCAGTTGTATGATGACTTTGCGAAGGTTGTGAGCAGATTGTGGGTGTGGTTCCTCACCAACCTGGTCTATAGTGAAGTCTAACGTGCAGTTGAAATCACCACCAGTAACCAAATGCTCTTGGTTATGATTTTTCAACTCATTTTCCAGTGTGGCGAAAAAAACAACCTGCTCTGCTCCCTGTGTGGTGCATAGATGTTTACAAGGCAGAAGATAGCACTCTCTATCTCTGCCCTCACAGTAATCAGCTGACCCTTCACCACCTCCGTAAAGGACAAGATGGTTGCATCCACTGCTTTTCTAAACATCACTGCTACCCCTGCACTAATGTTGGTGCCATGGCTGTGAAACAGCCCTTTTGTTCCGATCTCTTCCACCATTAACGTTCAAAGACCCTATTTTTGGGCTTTGCGTGGCAGTGGTGATTCAACTGTAACAAACAGAGAAGAAAACACTGTGCAAGACATATATTTACTTCTTAGTTCTTATAACAATTTTACACTAGTAATGTTTTTTTTTTAAAAGGAAACACTTCCTCTCGTCCAAAAGGTCAAACCCAGTTTTTTATGTATATCTACAGATCTAATAAATATCTGTATCCCCAAAGTAGTCACTCACTTTGGCTGTTTTATTAAAGGTTTCATCTAGAAAATAATTTATATCTTTCTTTTTTTTTTTAAGTATCTAATGTTGTGTCTGACTCAGACTCATAGTCCATGCCGTCTCCACACACCTGGCTATTGGAGACCCCCTGCACTTCAATTGTAGCCGCAGTGAGGTCCTTCATGCTCTTGGAAGCCTCTTGCCCCATGTTCTCTTCAAAATGAGAGCGGATGGTCTTTGCAGCAACAGCAACCTGTTGCTCCTTTGCTTGGTTCTTCTGCACCTCGTCCTCAAGTTGTGAGTCAATGGCAACAGCCGCCGCGCCGTCAAATTCCTGGAGCTGGCGTACACCACGTAGGCACTGTCGCCGTGCTTCACCCTGAAGGAGACGTCCAGGCTCTGAACAGGTGAGTCCAGGAACATGAACACCTGCCGCCTCAGAGACTGGACGTGTCTCAGCTTGGAATCTTTAAATCCCAGATTCACCGCTTTTATTCCACCGGCGAACTTAAACCTAAACCTCCGCAGCTCGTTACTTATCGCTTCATTTGGGATGAACGGCGGGAACTATGGACACGATGATCCGTGATGATCCGCTGTCAGTGGGGACACCTGCACAAACGCGTCGCTGATGAACACGCCGCTCTCAATCAGCTAGTGGACACAACCACAGCTCTGTTCATCCTGGAGAAGGAAAGGTTCTTGTGTCCTACCTGCTCCCCGACAGCCAGCAACACCTCCTCCACAGTGACCGCGTTATCCGGCGGGACAATCCTTACTCCCTGCCGGAGAGACAGAGGTGGCATCTCGGAGGACGCCATTCCTCCGAGGGCACCTCAACAAACCTCCAATCGATCAAAAACAGTCAGTTTGGAAACTCACCTGGTCAGCACACTAGATTATTCTCAGAAACTCGAAACCGATTGAAAAACTCCGCCACTCGCACCAACACCTCTGACCTCTCATGTTACTCACCGGAACCGGAAAGAGAGAGAGGGAGACAGACGGTGAGATACATGGGTAGAGACGCAGGGAGAGACAGGTAAAGAGACAATTGAAGAAGACAGGTAGAGAGACGGGTAGGCTTATACAGACATCCAGATACTATCTATATATACATGTACAGGTTATGTGCAGGTGAGGGAGTTACCTGATCTGTTTGGCGTAACTCAGCTCAATGTCGGCCCTCTCTCTAACAAACTTGCTGTATCTTTCCAGGAAGTCAATTCCCCAACTGGTGTGTTTCTCCAGGTTATCAAACTGGTCCTGAATCAGAAAACACAAATCAGTCTTTAAAGTTGCAGTTAACCATTTCCATAAACACTGATACCTGTACTCGTACCAGACGGCGTAGTGGATAAAAGCTATTTGTAACCACTGCAAACTGGAATGATCTTATCACAGGAGTATCATAAGCATGAAGTACAACATCATTGAAGCAGCCAACCAGTTACCCCAAAAAACTGTGGAGCCAAAACAAGACTACTTGGGCTGTGGCGTGCGGGAGAACTGTCGATAAAATAAAAAAGATGAGTGTTAAAAGTTAATTTTATCATTGAGTAACTCGTCAACCTGCATCCTAGAAAGTGTTTTTCTTTCTTTCGTTATATGTGATTCTCCAAATGGAATCCACAGGCTTTACAGACTAAAACGTCCCCTGCACAGTAAATTCCAGCTGTGTAGTTTGGTGCTAGACCACTTTCCCTCACTAACCAGGACAACTGAACATATGTTGCATCTTGCATTATGCTGTTGCCGGATAAAGGACAAATGTCCAGAAACCAAAAGAAAACACATTTATATACTATGTTAACTTGCTGTTGCTCCAAGTGTACCGGTTATATTGTTCTGATAACATTACAATAAAATAAGAGTGTGCAATAGACGGTTTAGTGTTTACTATAGTTTTTTATTCATTATTGAATTTTGCACGTAATGACAATCTTTGTTAATAACAGAACAATCATGCAATTAATTGATTACTTATATTTGTATTTTTACTCTTTATTCTTGTGATGTATATATGCAAGATGTGTGTTATTACATGTGTTTAGACAGTACAATGACAAATGTAGCAGTTATGCATAATCAAATACAAAAGAAATGGTAGAATAAGCAGTGCCATTCATTACGGATGACAAGCGAAAAACCCATTTTGTGCATGCACACTTAAAGACGCGTTTTACAACTTATCATCATTTTACCTGCTACTGTGTATCGGGAATACTGCTGTTCAAAATGCATGAATACAAGTGTATTATGAATTAATTATTGAATTTTGCGCATTACAATGACCAGCACTAATATAAATATGGTCAATTAAAGTTATGTTAATGTATGTAAAATGCACTACTTCATATATTACATTACATTACATTTAGCAGACGCTTTTATCCAAAGTGACTTACATTACCTTTTTAACCCATGGCTTTTTACATTTTTTTACCCGGGGAGCAATTAGGGGTTAGGTGTCTTGCTCAGGGACACTTGGACATGGGACATGGAGCAGTCGGGGCTTGAACCACCAACCTTGTGTTTCCCGGCGCACCCTCTCTCCCCCTTTGCCCTGTATGTATATACTACTCTACCTCCACTAAAAGACCAATTGTAGCGCTTGTACTTATAATGGTTCTTATCTACAGCAAGTTGTAAATTGACTTATTTGATGAAATTGCACTTTCTTGTTTCTTGCTTTTCTGAGTTTGTGTCCTTATGGTTGAAATGAACTTATTGTAAGTCGGATAAAAGCTTCAGATAAATGACATGTGATGTGATGTATATACTGTATATAATATATACATCCAATAACAACTGACGCAGTGACACAATTGACAACAGAAGTATTTTCAGACAAAGCTACAGAAGCAAATCTGGAATAATTGCATGAATACACTGTTTTAATAAGGGATCCCTTTGAATGCTTCTACAATCTGTTTTTTAGGCCTTATTAATATTTTTACCAAACATCTAATGGGAATTTATTCTCTCATTAAGAACTTTTGTGAAAAGTTTGTACCTAAATGATGTTTTATGATTAATTATTGCTGTTTTGGGTTCTGGCATTTCTTTACAAAGCATAAAGGGTTATTAGTTTAGTTAATTAATATAGATAATGCATTATTATTATGCTCGTCAAACCACACGTGGAGGAGTTTCAACTGAATTTTTCATAAAACATTTTCAATATTTAATCTTAAATAGCTGACGTACGATAGGAGCCAGTGATCATACGATCATATATTCATTCATATAATCCTGATATCTGAATTCGGACATCAGCACCATCGTGACGGAGCGCGAGCCGCTGTCGTCACTCACTGTGTTGCTATGGCAGAGCAGACGGATGCACGAGGGCCTCACGTAACACGCACACAACCGCACACTGACCGGGCCGAACGGAACCCCGGGGTACGTACCCACAGCTCGGTGCCCCAATTACAGCTCATGGTGTCCGGTACCAACAATCAGCGCGCCACGCGCATCCCGTCGCTATCACCTCGAATCGGTCTGCAGCGTCACACGAAACCGGAGTGCGGTCACGCGCAGCGCTTCTCCCGGGAGGAGCCTTTGTCATCAGTGACAAGGTGCTGTGTGTAAGGGAAGAGTGCGCATGCGCAGTAGCAGCACCGCTGTGCTCGTTTGTCAAAGCACTGACGTCTAAATATACAATTAATAATCCATATTGTCGTCATACATGTAATAACAGTAACAATGATTACAATAATTATAATAAAAAAGTTACCGTAGATTGTCTCTAGCAGATAGCATCGTTCTCTCATCCTCACGTGTTCTACAGCAGTGACGTCACCACGCCCGTCGTTTCATTTAGACATATATATGTATATAGGGTATCAAAAACGCATTAGTACTTTGCAGTTAAATATTTAACATTTATTCCAACAGTTTAACATAATAAAATATTTAACATTTATTCCAACAGTTTAAGATAATAAATACAATCGTATTCAAACAACAACAATTCAGTATATCAATGAATAAAAATATAAAATAATTTAGAATGATAGTATTAATACATTTTATTTATATAGCGCTTTTCAAAATACGCAAAGATGCTTTACATAATTAAAATCAACATGAATCAAAGACATCATATAAAAACACAGCATTAATTACACATTAAAAGCAGATCAAAATTTTGTTTTGAAAATATGACAGGAAAGCTTTGCACTTGTTAAGTGAAGGAAGTGGAGATGTTGTCGCTGAGTTTGAGGAGTTTGCTGATGGTGGAGAAGAGAGTCCTGGGGTTGGTGGAGCCAAAGCGGATGTTGATGAGTAGTAGGTGGACTGGGCTGTACAGAGGGCATGTTTGTAAGCCTGAAGGCGGTGTGTGAAGGACCGGTTTTCTTGTAAAGTCAAGCGGCGCTTACAAGATTTCATTTTTTGAATCTGTGTATCATTCATTTTTCCGTTGAATTGAAAAACCAAAAACGAAAAACCAAATCGAAAAACAGGCAACTGGCCAACATTTACTTTGACAGTTTGACCCAAATCCTTTCTTTGTATATTCCACCAACGACAAGACAACCAAAGAAATCTGCAGGATCAAATCAGCGCTGCTGCTGGTTTTGCTGCAGGAGCTTCTGTAAATCTAAGAGCCTACGCGAGTGGTTAGGTATGGACATCGCACTGGAACCTTACTTTAATGAAATTATCAGGTAACATTTAATGCCATAATGTGTCAGACATACAAGGAATGTGACTTTGACTTGGCGGTTGGTGCGTAACAGCAGACAGTACGACAATGGACGACAAGACAACAGTGCACGAGGAATAAAATAAAATATAATGCTATAATGCTATGGGTTAGTAGTATAAGGCTATGGGTTAGTTTAAAAATAAAGGAACAAAAGTTCAAGTTAAAAATAAAAAAATTAAGTGCACCAGCGGACAGAAAGTGACAAGTGAAAGTGAGAAAGAAAGTGACCGGGCTCTGTTGATGAATTTATTTCTAACTGGAAAGACGCATAAAGAGATTTCCAAAACTCAGCAGATGGGAATCCATCGATGCTCTGAAATGAGTCTGACGGCCGCCGCGTGTTTCTGCGTCTTTACGCGCTGGTTTCACTTCCTGGTTGTAAAGTCTTGCGTGTGTTGCAGAGCGATTCACCTCCAGAACAACAGGTGGAGTCACGTGTTTTGTTGAAGACGACCTGGAGAGTCACGTCTTTGTGTGTGGAAGTCGCTGGTTGCTTTATTTATTGATCATAGACTTTATTGCCCCGTGCATCCACACTGCTGCTTTTCATCAAGGACACATTTGTCCCGTATTTTCCTCCACGACTTTGTCCCCCTCGTTGGTGGAGATCTCCCTCCATGAATCAGAGGCCATCCGGCGTCCTCATAGTCCGCCAATGACGGCTTGTACAAGCGCTCATATTTAAAAGCTCTTCAATCTGATCCGTTCTCTCGTCAACGTTCTTCCTTTTAATAACGTCCGTATTGTGCTGTGAAAGCGGAGACGTGAGACTCCGTAAAGGACGTAGTCAGTAGACCAATCACAGCCTGCTGCTGCAGGAGGACCAGTCGCTTCAGACGTTTGTCTAGAAAAATGGGTCGACGCACACAAGTAGAGGCTTGAAAAGACACGCAAGGGACACACAGGGGACACACAGGGGACACACAGGGGGTCTTGCGTCTGCGTCGCTCTGAAAACGCAGAAGCATAAACCAGGCTTAAGACCTCCCGCCACACCAACAGTCGGTCCCCCACTGACTGACTGACGTCCCACTGGTCACTTTCACCTTCTGTTCGCTGGTGCACTTTATTTTTAATTTCTAAACATTTTTAACTTTAACCCATAGCCTTATATTTTATTTTATTCCTCTTGCACTGTTGTCTTGTCGTCCATTGTCGTACTGTACGCACCAACCGCCAAGTCACATCGGCACAAGAAACCTTAGTGAGAGACAGAGGAACATTCCTCTCCCGGGGTGGACCCACTACACTGGGTGGACACACTACACTGGGTGGACACACTACACTGGGTGGACACACACTACACTGGGTGGACACACTACACTGGGTGGACCCACACACTACACTGGGTGGACCCACTACACTGGGTGGACACACTACACTGGGTGGACACACTACACTGGAGGTCACGTGTATGAATGTGAATGTCATGAACAAACAGTGTAAGCCACGTACAATATAATCAATTCATACGACAGTTAGAGAAATGCAGATGTGTTAGTAAATCTGGATAAGGATCAGTTGAGACCAAGTAAAACTAGTTTGACAGTCTGATGACGTTTTCCTCCAAGAAATTGTAAATATCAGACAGAACGCGACCCGACATTCATGTCAGTTGATCTTTTCCTTTAGAGCATCTTCAGCCTGAAAGCTGTTTACAGGGTAGTTTGGATACGTTGGGTGCCAGACAAGCAAATAATCGACGTTACGCCCCGTCACATTTATCATGTTATCTTCCACTCAACAATTAACCCGACCAGCCGCGTAACCCCACTGCAAAAGGTAACATAAATCAAATCTCACAACTACAAACAAGAACGCCAGTGCAACCGGGAAAAAACTGGCTGTATTTGAACAAAAAAAACACAGATCAATAAAAGCGATATTTCAAAATAACCACATGTTTAGGGACAAAACTAATCAACTGAAACATCTCTTAAGGAAGGTCTTATGTGAGTCCCAAAATCGTCACTTTGGGGTTTGTGGGAAAAGTAGAAGACGTGGCATCTGTGTGCGGGTGGTCAGTGTGTGTTGGGTGATCCGGAAAAGGCGGGAGAGGTGTTTCCGGGGGACTTATCTTTCCTGATCGAAGATGGCGAGAAAACCCACCGTAGTCCAGGGCGGTCCGTAGTTCTCCAGCCGGTTCCGTCCCTCTGGCAGCGTCAAGCCGCTTCTTTGCTTCATGATCTGTTCTGTGTGGTCCGTTTCCTCGCTGCCATGCAGCCGGTCAGCCGGTTGCTCAGATTTCTCTCCCCCCCTTGACAAGACCACCCTCGAGTGCTACAGTCTCTCATTAAAGATCAGAAATTGACCCTGAATAATTATTACAACTCTCCCTACGATCTAAAAGCTGCACTGTCACATTCACATGGAATGTTGTATGTACAAATCAACTGAATGGGTTTTTATATCTATATCGTGTATACAGTGCAGTTTGTTTGTATAACAAGGAAATAATACTCAAACTATAGAAAAGTATATCCACATTGACCCTGTTTATAATTTTGTTTTGTAAAAACACAACTGTTATAACATTATAAGCACATTTTATTGTACAAAAGCAGTTCTGAAACACATGAACAGGAGGTTTTTGTTTACATGCGACAGGTGTCGTGAAACGCTTCCAGTGTCCTAAAGTCTCTCCATGTTGGAGGAAGTCCGTCCTGCAGGAAACGACCACAGCGCTGACAAGAAGACTGGAAGAGTTTAATGTAGCTCCGCAGCCAGGTCTAAGAGGTGGAGACACAGAGGAGGCAGAGACACAGAGGAGGCAGAGACACAGAGGAGGCAGTGGAGACACAGAGAGGCAGAGACACAGAGGAGGCAGAGACACAGAGGAGGCAGAGACACAGAGGAGGCAGAGACACAGAGGAGGCGGAGACACAGAGGAGGTGGAGACACAGAGGCAGAGGAGGGAGACACAGAGAGGCGGAGACACAGGTAAGGTTTCATGTGGCTTTATACTGCAGTCTAAACAGAGACAGAATGACAGATTGGCGTGATACCATAAAGGACCGGACCACCACGTCAGGCATCTGAGGCAGCTGGTAGTGAAGCAGGGCCGTTGTTGCGTGGTCGGTTACCTAGCAACAACACAACCAGTCAGAGCGCTGCAGTCAGTTCAGATCTGCAAGAGTTCAGTGGACAACGGCTAAATGTTACCTTTTGGAACACCTGGTACTGAGACTTGGTCCATATGTCAAGCTGAGGGACACAGACAGGTGAATATGGAGACAGAGCAATATTTGGGGTTTCTGCTCAGGTTGTTCAACCTCCCACCTTTCCGTCCTCGTTGTAAACATTTTCGTTGAATCCTCGTACAATAGTTCTGTCAATGAAGAGCGAACGCATTACGACGATCGCCTTCAACACCTTCCCCAGGGTCACCTGAGGGACAACACACCCCCGTTACCTGCTGTGAACACACACAGTAGCCAGAGAACACACCCCCGTTACCTGCTGTGAACACACACAGTAGCCAGAGAACACACCCCCGTTACCTGCTGTGAACACACACGGGCTATAGTGTATTACCAGCAGTACAGCAGACGTTCCGTTGGGTCTGAACAGCTCGATGGTCATATCAGGAAACATCCTGCCGATCCGAGAGATGACATCATCCACATACCTGTACAGCGAGGAAAAGGGCACTTTACGCTGAATAGTAGATGCCATCATTCACCAACCTGTACACAGAGGAACAGGGTACTTTACACTGAATAGACGCTCGAGTCGCTGCAGTACTCACTGAGGAGGCAGTACTAGAGTACTGGGTTGGACTTTGGGTCGTCTCTTGGCTGAAGCTCCCATTTGATTGGCCGACCGTTTGAGTGATTGTTGATTTAATAAACTGGAGGCCAGACCAGCGTGATACTGCAACTACACACAGACATGTATACAAGCAGATACAAAAACATCAGAATTTACTATGTGAGCTTCTTTAGTAAACATTATCAGAAAACACTTGTTATGGAGACAACACAAAATTATATTTAGCAAACCCGATGAACCAGCTCGATAAATCTCAAGAAGCTTTAAAGAGCTAAAATGCTTCCTGGTGTTAAACTGACTAACGGCAGGTTATTCACCAGTTGTGTAGCGATAGTTTACCTAGATGTTATTGATCAATATCGGGTAGCATGGGAAATAATCCGAATGTGTCCTTTAACTCACAGATAAAACATATTTTGAAGCCCGTTTCCATCTATTTTACATTTAAATAATCAGGCCCTTCCTGTCTCAAAGTAATGCACAAACCTTGGTTCGTACATTTGTTACTTGACTGACTGACTATATTACTTTAATTCTGTATCATCAGCTCTAATAAATCTCTTAAATATCCCCGATAAATCCAGAACAGAACTCTAAATACTCTTAGAAAGTAGAGCTGACTTATTGTCTGTTAACATGTTTTAGGTTAGTGATGCTCAGGTAAAAGTATGGTTCCAATCTGTGACTCAAAACTATTTATTCATAGTTGATTTCATCGTCATGATAATATTAACAGTTGTGGTCACTATAGATATCAATAACACATTAGCCGGTTTACCTTGTTGGACCACTTGTAGGCTTGAAGCAGCTGAGAGTACAAAGGTGTTTTGTCCTGAACCGGATCCAGACTCAGAAGGCCGCTGTTGTGGAGAGGATGAGACTCCGAGGGACGACCCACGAGCCCGCTGAGACGCTCCAACTCACTAAGAGACGGACAGGTGGACACAGACAGACACGCAACGCAGACTTTACAGGCACTTTTCTAATAGAGCAGGTTGGCAAATCTACTCTACACTTGTTTTGGTTTGTGTATTGAAATTGGGCACAATCTATACTATTTAAAAGCAATATATATATATATATATATATATATATAAGGTCTGGTGGGACTACGAGCTGCAGTGTTCATGGACAGTTGAATGTGGTCCGGTTGTCTTTAATAGATTAAACATTCTGGTGTGGCGGACTCACTTCAGGTCTCTGTTGACTGCCTGCAGATTGTCCTGGAACTCGGCTATAAACTGCTTCTCTCGACCCTCCAGGGTGGCCCGGTTCTTCATGCCATCCTTCAGGGACTCGAACACGCGGGTCACACTGGAGCGGAGCGCCTGGATGCCGCTGATCGCATGAGAGAAAGCGTCCAGATTCACACCGACATTCACCAAGTCCGCCATCTTCTCTGTTTGCCGCCGTTGGCGCTCGGTGATGACGTCACAGCGTCGCCCTCACTTAAAGCGATATTACGTTACGTCACAAGAAATTCGTACACATTTGAATATTTCTCGTCAAATAGATTAGAGAAAGTGATTATTTAATGGGGTTGGATAAATTAGAATACATACAAAATAATAATACATTTATCGGTCTCGTATCAAATGACCTAATGAAATAAAGTCCATTTAGATTATGAAGATTTTGAATAGTAAAAATATTTACGTTTAAATCTAGTACTAAAATGTATCATTGACGCTCTGTTACAATTATGAGAGAGAGACGAGAGAGAGGGGGATGAAGAGAGACGGTCTAGTATCTTTATACATATAGCCACCACTTATCCTGCACACAGGGTCACAGGAGACTATCCCAGTCAACCCCATGCAAGAGACGGGGTATACCATGGATCGTGCTACCCACCACACCACCGTGCCGCCCTAGTATTTTTATTTTTATTACTATTCATCAAAGATAATTTTAACAAACCGGACCCCAGATTCAGTTCAATTTAATTAATTTTAGTTTGTATAGCCCAAAATTGCAAATTGCAAATTTGCCTCAGATTGCTTTACAGTCTGTACACATGCGACATCCTCTGTCCCGAAACCCACACATAGGAAAAACTGCCCCAAAAATGAAAAACCCTTCGATGGGGAAAAAAGGGAAGAAACCTTAGGGAGAACGTCAGAGGAGGATCCATCTCCTGATGGACAATGGATGTCATGTGTACAGAATGAACAATGTAAAATATATATAATACATTAAATTCCTATAACGGAAATGATTCAAATAATTGCGAGTAGCAAGCAGGTGTACGGTAGGACCACTGCAGGAACAACCACCATCAGATAGAACCACCATCCACAGAAGCCTGTGGGGAGGGAGAGCACAAAGACTTTAGGAGAGGGTAAAGTAGGTTTATGATGACAGTAATAGTACATGTGATGACTATTTAAAATAATAATAATGATGATAATAGCAGCAGCAGGTGTCAGCAGACCCACGGCAGGAAGAGGGTCCAGATAGAACCATGATCCATGGAAACCTGTGTGACGAGAAAGCACAAATACTCCATGGAAGAAACAAAGTTAGTGATGTTTAGAGCAATAGAAATGGGAATATCAATGGTGTCAGAAGCGGTAGGTGTCCGCAGGACCAGGGTCCAGAGGAACTACAATCTAAGACCTGCGAGGCGAAAAAGCACAAAAAAACTCCGGGAAAGAAGCTGAATTAGTGATGTGCATTAATACAACGTGGACTATTGTGGAGGTTGAGAGTGAGAGTGAGACAGGAGCTTGGTGTGTCTTGTGGAAGCTGATTCCACAAAAGAGGAGCTTGATAACTGAAGGCTCTGGCCCCCAGCCTACTTTTTTAAAACTACAAACAACAAGTAACCAGCATCTATGGAGCGCAGCTGCCTTGTAGGGCAATAAGGTGTTACAAGCTCTTTAAGATACGACGGTGCCTCACCAGCAAGTGCCTTGTAGGTGAGGAGAAGTACCTTAAAATCTATTCTTGATTTAACAGGGAGCCAGTGCAGAGAAGTTAATACAGGAGTGATATGATCCCTTTTCTTAGTTCTTGTTAATACACGTGCTGCAGCATTCTGAATCAACTGGAGAGGCTTAAGAGATTTACAAGAGCAGCCTGATAACAAAGCATTGCAGTAATCCAGTCTAGAAGTAACAAACAGATTAAGTTTGAGTTAATACAGGAGTAATATGATCCATTTTCTTAGTTCTTGTTAATACACATACTGCAGCATCCTGAATCAACTGGAGAGGCTTAAGATGCTTATAAGAGCAGCCTGATAACAAGGATTTACAGTAATCTAGAAGTAGCAAACACATTAACTATTTTTTCTGCATCACTTTGAGACGGGAAGTTCCTTATTTTTCAATATATTACGTAGATGGAAAAAGAGATTCTTGAAGTCCAAAAAGCTGGTCTGTCTCTTCTGGCTTGATCGACAGATACAGTTGGGTATCGTCTGCATAACAATGGAAGTTTATGTGGTGTTTCCTGATAAGATCGCCCAGAGGAAGCATATGGGATAAATAGAATTGTTACAAGCACAGAACCTTGTGGGACTCCGTGACCAACATTGGTGATCTTCGAGGATTCACCGTTTACAAGAACAAACTGAGATTGATCCGATAAGTAGGATTTAAACCAGCTGAGTGCAGTTCTTTTAATACCAATTAAATGTTCTAGTCTCTGCAACAGGATACAATGATCAATGGTGTCAAATGCGGCACTGAGGTCCAGCAATACAAGAAAAGAGATGAGTCCTTGGTCCGATGCAAGTAGAAGATCATTCGTAATTTTCACCAGTGCTGTTTCTGTACTGTGATGCACTCAGATCCTGACTGGAAATCCTCAACAAAGCATTGTTTTGTAGAAAGTCACATAATTGATTTGCGGCGGATTTCTCAAGGATCTTAGAGAGGAAGGGAAAATTAGAGATAGGTCTGTAGTTAGCCAACACATCTGGAGCCATAGTAGGTTTCTTAAGAAGAGGTTTAATTACAGCTACCTTGAAGGACTGTGGTACATGTCCCGTCAACAAAGAAAGATTCATTGGAAGGAAGAACTTCATTAAGCAGCTCAGTCGGATCGACTTAGAGACAAGTAGACGATTTAGACTTCGAAATTCTAGAAGTCAGTTGATCAAGGTTGATGGAAGAGAAACCATCCAAGTAGGTACCAGGGCCACTGCTGCATCCAAGGTTCCTACATCAGAGGACAGGTCGCCACTGGTTGAAGGCAGGAGACCATCAATTTTCTCTTTGATAGTCAGAAACCTATTATTGAAGAAAGTCGTTACTAATGAGGTCCAAAGGAATACACGGCTCGACAGAGGTCTGTCAGCAGCTTTCTGACCCACAGCAGCAGTCAGCTTCTCGTCCCCAACATTAAATTGCCAGTAGGAACTGCACTGGTTGGTGAGATGTGAATGTCTAAGGTGACCAAGTGATGGTCGGTGAATCCCACTGGGAAAAAGTGACTCACCAACCGATTGCAAAACCCCAAGACTTGTACACCCTTTCCAACTTGGCTGCCCTAACATTGCCACCTAACACCTTCACCTATGTGTATTGTCTAGTCCAGGGATGTTCGAGTCTCCACCACACCTGATTCTGCAATCACCTGTGACAAGGTGGCAGATAATATTGTGTGAGGTTCCTCTCCTGTCCGATCTAACAAGGAATCCAGTGTGCGGTTCTAGTCCCCTTCCATCACCACATACTCTCCAAGTCTGTTTAAGATGTCTGTCCTGTGTAAGCCCTGGTTGGGAACATAGACAAAAATAAAAACAAAAGGAATGTTCTGTAGTGTTGATTTGCCAATTGCAGCCCTGCCATACACTATCTCCGTGGTGGAGATGATGTCCATATCCAGTCCAGGTGAGAAAAGAAGGGTTACACCTGCAGATACACCTGTGATAAAACATAATGCCCCTTCCACCACAAACCTCGGCCCATGGGTCCACAAAGTCCACCTTCTCTACACTATCCAAAAATATGATAGCAGCACCGTTCATCCGCACAGTGGACTTTACGTCACCATGGCCGGCCATCTCCTCCACGGCCACGCTGCAGTCCCCCCCGAGCAAGAAAATACCTTAATGCCGCGCCTCCTCGTCACTCGGGTGAGGTCCATAGTGCCACTTAGCATGCCGACTAGCGCAAGCTGATTTTATTTTGCACAGGAATACAAACACTGCAGGAATACTAAACCCCAAACAAGTCCACACAAACACCAACACACTCCTAAACCACAACCCTCTATATTCTCCACATCCAACGGTACATGAAAAAAACGCTATATTGCTCTCAGCTCCACCCTCTGTACGCTCAACACTCCTTCACTCAGAGAGAGAGAGAGAGAGACACAGAGAGATAAGAGGGGGTAGAGTCAGTTGAGCTCTGAGAGGTTTACCAGTAAAGAAGAGGGGGAGGAAGGAAGAGCAGGAGGAGTTTAAGCGAAAAAAGGGTTCAAGCTAAGAAGAAGAAGATCAGACAGACGAGAAAAGAGTGGAAGAATATTACTAAAAAGACGTGGAAGCTTTGCGTTGAATATTTAATCAGCTTATCAAGAATCCTCCTGAAGAAACAAACTACAGAGACCGATTACAGTTTTAAGAGGTACGTAATACAGAACCAAAGAGACAGACAGATGGAGAGAGAGAGACACGTAGGAAAGAGAAAGGTGGAGAGACAGACAGATTCTAACAGATATAAGATCAGGATAGATGAATGTAAAAGTAAGGTGAAGGATTACGGTGCTTGAATCTGATGCAAGACATGGTGTAGAATTGGGATGGATGAAGAAGGAGAGTGCAGAATTTGGGTTGCTGAAGGTTATTTGATTAAGAGGACAAAGTCTCTGAGTCTCAGTGTAATAATAATTGTTATTAGTTCAAACAAAAACAAACAAACATTGACAAAAGTCAAGCAGACCGAGTGGGACTAGGTCTCATTGTTTCTTTGTCTTTGATGTCTGATTGTTTTCTGTTTGCAGACTGGCGGTTGGCTATCTGAAGACTTCAGGTGTGAACCATTACCTGGATGGTAGATTATAACCATGATAACCACGTCCTTTTGGAAGAAGGTCGGACACTGAACCTGAGATGCCCACCAGACATGTGGGCGCTGAATTTGGGATGTGACTTCCAGACAACCTAGCTTTTTGTCTGACTCCACCATGTCCCTCGTCCCCTCCTGTCTACTCCCGAGACTCCTCACCCTCCTCGTCATGCTGGCATTGGGCCAGTGTCAGTTTGACGTGTGTCGCTCTCTGCGCAGCTCGGAGGCGGGGCCAGGATGGGAGTTTTATAGCTGCCAGCCTTCAACTGTCAACATGAAGGAAGTGATGCAGATCAGAGTCGACCCCCCTGGTGTCACGTGTGGCAACCCACCTGAGAGATTCTGCACTCTGGTTAGTCATGCACACACCTGATCACACACATCTGAACACAGAGACCTGAACACACCTGAGCACACATCTGAACACACACTTGAACAAACCTGAGCACAAACACCTGAACATAGACCTGAACACACACATCTGAGTGTCTAAAAGATGTAAAATACGTTAGGAAACTGAGACTACAATTTGCAAAGGCTCACCAAAATCAACAATGGAAGATTGGAAAAACGCTGCCTGGTCTGATGCGTCTCAGTTTCAGCTGCGACATTCAGACGGTACGGTCAGAATTTGGTGTAAACAACACAAAACCATGGATTCATCCTGCCTTGTACCAACGGTTCAGGCTGGTGGTGGTGGTGTGATGGTGTGAGGAATATTTTCACTTTGGGCCTCTTAGTACCCTTTGAGCATAGTTTAAATGGTGACCATGTCCATCCCTTTATGACCACAGTGTACCATCTGTACCATGTCACAAAGCTCATATCATCTCAAACTGGTTTCGAATAATTACCCTTTATTCTGTATAGACCAAAATCGCAAATTACAAATTTGCATCAGAGGGCTTTACGGTCTGTACACATACGCCATCCTCTGTCCCAAAGCCCTCACATCGGCACAGGAAAAACTAAAAAAAAATAAAAATAATAAAGAACCCTTCCATAGGGAAAAAAGAGGAGAAACCTTAGGGAGAACGTTGGAGGAGAGATCCTACTCCCGGGATGGACAGACTACATGTGTACAGAATGAACAATGTATAATACATTCAATTACGATAACAGAAGTGATTCAAATAATTGCGAGTAGTAAGCCAGGTGTACGGCAGAACCACTGCAGGGACAACCACCATCAGATAGAACCACCATCAGATAGAACCACCATCACATTGAACCACCATCACATAGAACCACCATCAGATAGAACCACCATCCACAGAAGCCTGTGGGGAGGGAAAGCACAGACTTTAGGAGAGGGTAATGTTGGTTTATGATGACAGGAATAGTAATATGATTAATATTTAAAATAATAATGATGATGATGATGCAGCAGCAGGTGTCAGCAGGGCCACGGCAGGTGTCAGGACCAGGGTCCAGAAGGAACTACGATTTACGGAGACCTGCTCCCCTATAAGCGATGACTACTATAACTAACTACTATCAAGGAGAAAAGTATTAAGCTTTATCTTAAAAGAGGTGACAGAATCTGCCCCCCCAGACTGAAAGTGGAAGCTGGTTCCACAAAAGAGGAGCTTGATAACTGAAGGCTCTGGCCCCCAGCCTACTTTTTAAAACCACAGGAACAACAAGTAACCAGCATCTATGGAGCGCAGCTGCCTTGTAGGGCAATACGGTGTTACAAGCTCTTTAAGATACGACGGTGCCTCACCAGCAAGTGCCTTGTAGGTGAGGAGAAGAACCTTAGATTCTATTCTTGATTTAACAGGGAGCCAGTGCAGAGAAGTTAATACAGAAGGATTATGATCCCAGCCTGATCACAAAGAATTGCAGTAATCCAGTCTAGAAGTAACAAACACATTACGTTTGAGACAGAAAGTTCCTGATTTTTGATATATTACGTAGATGAAAAAAGCAGTCCCTAAAGTTATCCCTCTTTATCTGAGAGTTAAAGGACATATCCTGATTGAAGAGAACTCTGCGCTGACGGTGCTGCTGGATACCAGGGCAATTCTGGCAAAAGAACCAGGAAACTTCTTCCACACAACAACCTCTCAAAATAAACTTTAGAGGAAACAAAAGTTAGGTTTGAGAAACCAAACTTATCATTTAGGTTTATGAAGAGATTGTAGTTTGGATTGAAATAACTGCAGAAGTGATTTTATTGAAGAACATAGATGAATCCAGACTTGTGGTTTCCCAGCAACAAAAGAACAACTAGGGTTAGGTACTGCATCTTTGACAGCAGGGAATAGTGATATTGATGATAATAATATTAATAGAAATGTCTCTACTTTTTCTCTTGTCAGACGGTAATATCATAATATTTAATGAAGAATTAATCAGAAGATTAATCAAATCTTAAAATTTCTTTTAAATCTGTCTTCTCTCGACTCACTTGTCAATGATTTCATTACCCCTCAGATTCCCCTTGAGACCACCTGGGGGGTCCTGACCCACAGGTTGGAAGCCACACGCTTTGTCTGTCTAATTGATCCTTTGGGTAGCTGAATTCGTATCTGAATTATTGATAAATGTAAAAGATGTAATGAAGCAAAAATGATACGTTAATAATTGATCAGTTTAATTCCTTCAAAACAAAAAATAACCATAAAATACATGAAGCATTCAAAGAATCGGAATCAGAACCATTTATTTGCCAAGTATGTTGGACAGAAATTTACACAGTGGAAGAAATATGGATGAAATATGAATATGAAACATATTAAATGTACAATTACATTTACAAAAGACTAGAGAAGAATATAACATATAAAAATAATATCAAACGAAAATACAGTGCAAGATGAAGTTCAACATGTTCCCATGGTGGCCCCTGATACATTAACTAAAACTCCTTCTGTGTAATTAATGAGAACGTAATCAAATGCAGCCGTAATTATATAAATATGTGTTGAAAAATGTACACCGGCAATATATTATAAAATGGCAGTACTATATCCCACACTGTGGTACATATCACTACAGTTTAGTACATGTTATGACACTGTAGTAAATATTATTACGCTAGTCCGTAGTACTACACGGTAGTACATCACAGGGTTGGTTGTCACAATGTTATTTCAATAGTAGAATCTTAAAAAAGAAACATAGACGGTAGAACTAAATGTTAAAGTTAAATTGCATTAATAAGTTGACAACCAAATAACTTAATACTTATTAACACAAAATTAGAAAGAAACATAGACATGAAACACATCTTTAGGCAAGGATAAATAAGAATATTAAGAACCAAACAAATATGCCCTCACATTGATAGCCTACTCAACCGGGCTCAACACATTCGCTATCCGAGTTACAGTGATGACAAATGTAAGGTCTGCACACTCCCCCTAAGCAGAGCTTGTGTGCCCACTGTTTAAAGCAACAGTTTGATAGGGTCCCATGTGACAACCAACCCCAAAGAGAATGTGACAATCAACGCCAAATGGAATGTAACTAAATTTAATTACGGACAATTTCATACCAACATTTGAGAAAACAATCACCTTTTGGTGGAGAGATATAATGAATGTGACAACCAACTTGTGAGAACCACCCCCTTTTCTTCCATACATACTATGTACCTGTGGGTACCATAGTACCCTGTAGTACATAGTAAATATGTAAATAGTTGAATAGTAGAAATGAAACAGTAACAGAGTTTGTTGGTTAGTTTCTAGTTTAATCAACTTAACAAGATGGAACTTTAATCTTATTGAGTTTACTGATTATCTTCAGTGTGACAGCTGGTTGCTGAAGCTTAAGTCACATGTTTAACCTCTAAAACTCTAATTAGATTAACACACACATAACACCTCACTACAACAATCTACAGGACACTACCCCCCACCTTCCAACTTCTTTTTCACAAACAACCAAAAGTAACGGAAATAATCAGTTTAGATAGACAAACTGTGTCATTTTAAACTAGAACCTAGAATTTGCTTCTCGTGACTTCACAGAAACTCTCCTGCTCCTCCCATCTGACTGTGTGTTTGTCTTTCTGCAGGAGAACCCGTATCTGTGCAGCGATGAGTGTGATGCTTCCAGCCCCGACCTGTCTCACCCCCCTCAGCTGATGGGAGACAGGGAGAGGGGGGGGCTCATCACTTATTGGCAGACAGTCACATGGACGAGGTATCCTGAGCCCCTATTGGCCAACATCACTCTGTCCTGGAACAAGAGCCTGGAGGTGGTCGATGACATCATTGTTAGCTTCGAGTATGGCCGACCCACGGCCATGGTATTGGAGAAGTCTATGGACAAAGGTGAATGGTTCAAGTTGGAAAGCTGTTACTAACGTGTGACCTGTATGAATGAAAACTGCAGCGACATTTGAAATATAATTTGTATTTTGTAAACTTTCACAGTAAAAGTTTACTCTAAGGTTCCTACTTCTGTTGGCTAAAGCTGCCCTTCAAAAAAGAGGGCTAGGATTTACGACTGACGGGTGTTGAACAGTGTGGCTAGCATGACTACTGTCATGCACCCTCCAAACACTTTTAATAGTGTGTACTACTACCTGGTATGTAAAATATTGTAAAAATAAGTTTGGTTCCATATTTCGACATTAAGTGAAGGATCTGAGAACACAAACCAGACAGAAGTACTAGGTCCAGTACTGAGCAATGCGGGACGGCAAATCAAAATGTGACGATTAAGTTGAGTAAAGAGCCAAAGCATGAACGCGTTGGTACTAATGTAACATAAACCTAGCAATAAGTGATTAACACTCACATAACTGTCAGTGTTTTTGTTACAGGTATAACGTGGCAGCCATATCAGTACTATGCTGATGACTGTCTGGAGGTGTTTGGCATGTCTCCTAAACGGGTCTTAGATTTAGCACCGAGTAACTTGACGCGGATCATCTGTACCGAGCAGTACTCCCGCTGGGTCGGAGCCAAGGTAGGTAACTGGTCCTGACACTGGTCATACTGGAAACAGGAAACACTGATGATACACATGATATACACTGTGGTATAGGTAAAATCCATCCACATACACCTCAATTCATGTTTACTGATATTTAAATCATCTGAACAATTAGAAAATAAATAGATCATTAAGCAATGTTGGCCCTTAAGCAATGTGGAAAAACATGTCAATTGACCATTAGGACTCCACCAACAGGAGGAGAAAAACATGGTTTTCGAGGTGCGCGCTCGGTTCGGGGTGTTCGCAGGTCCAAAGTTGATCAACATGGATGCCCTGTACCTCCGGATGGAGACCATGAAGGGTCTGAGAGACTTCTTCACCTTCACCAACCTCCGCCTGAGACTTCTCCGCCCGGCACTGGGAGGCACCTACGTCCAAAGAGACAACCTGCTGAAATACTTCTATGCCATCTCTAACATCGATGTACCTGCCAGGTATCAACAGCGGCCGACAAGCAGCTCCACAGGTAACAGGGTCCCCCAGTGAGAACCTCGACAAACACCTGTGTTTGTGTTTCATTTAGGTGTAAGTGCAACCTGCATGCAGCTCAGTGTGTATTACGTGATGCGACGCTGCAGTGTGAATGCGACCACAACACAAGTGGACAAGACTGTCAGCTCTGCAACCAGGGGTTCAAATCCCGCAGCTGGAGACCAGGATCATACCTGCCCTTGCCCAAAGGAACTGCCAACACCTGTAAGTACCATCACATACATTAAAACTAACACCTTTAAATACCATAAAAATGTATTACTAACACCTGTACGTACCATCACACACGCACAACTGTAGTTACTGACCGTCACCACATATTCTCAGAGATCAGTCGCTGGATGTCACACAAATAAACACTCTAATATGTTGTCCATTTTCAGGTGAGGCAGCAGAAACAACATCCAGTAAGTACTGTTCACCTGTTTGTCACGTTTCATTCCATATCCCTCTTCCTTCACTTGCGTGTTAAGTGTTGCAATGTAAAAGTACATTATTATATTGAACAACAACTACAGTAAAATAAAATATGGTAAAGAGCTTTGGTATAAAACATAAAATAGTATCTTCAATACTATTTCACCTTTAATTAAGTGAGTTAATTAAAGGTGAGGAATCGGGAATATTTATTGCTAAGTATGTTAGACATAGATAGAATTTGACGTATACACATACAGACACACGCAATCCTAACACTTTAAACATGGGTCCAGCAGTTCCAAACGCAGCTGATCTCAGGTCAGATTTATTGTAGAACGAATCCAACAAGAAGCTGATGAGCCTGAAACTAAAACGGGAGAACAGTCAATGAAACATATACACTCAGAGTCTCTCTCTTTGATGTTGTTAAAAAATCAGCTGCTTGAATTTTTCCTTCAGAGGGCTTTACATTTAGGTGTGTTGTGGGGTTAAAGGGAGGGAGCACAGTGTGTGTATACATACTCACACTTAGATGTCTTTGTTCATAGTACATATCTGGTCCACACTGCTTACAGACATCACATACATGGGTCACAGACACACAAGTCTGTGAAACAAAACTGATGATTAGACATGAAGGTAATAGAGTTATGTCACTAGTCTAACTCATAACTCACGCTACAATCCAAAGGTTCTGTTTGTCAACACGTATTGGATTTGTCTTAAAAGATCCCAGTTATGTGAGTGAGGACACATGCAAACTTATTGGCAGGAAGAACTATTAGCTCACTTCCTGTTTTCACCATCAACCAACCCGACTGAGTGATCAGAAGTAACTGGTCTCAGAATACTTGGTTTATGTTGAGGTCTCCTGCTGGTATGATGTCTCAGTGAGGGTTTACTTCTTTTACATTGTAGTAAAGGTAATCGTTTGTAAAACAATGTAAAATATATAAGTACAATGTTTAGCAGGTTGAAATCTGAGATTTACTAAAGAGACTTAACTCTTCTTCTCTGACAGCGGCTGGTGACTCTGACTCATCTGATGGAGTGACTGACACGACTGCTACTACCATTACTACTACCACCACTACTACTAAAACGACTACTAGCGCTACTACTCAGGGTATCATATCTTTATACACTATTAAGACTGACGCTAATCTACGTGATATAATCCCTATAACTGAATATACATGGATAACTGACAGTACAACTACTACAGCTGAATATACCACCCCTACTGACAGTACTACTACTACAACTGAATATACTGACAGTACTACTACTACAACTGAATATACTGACAGTACTACTACTCTAACTGAATATACCATCTTTATTGACAGTACTACTACTATACCTGAATATACCACATATACTGACAGTACTTCCACTATAACTGAATATACCACCCCTACTGACAGTACTACTACTACAAATGAATATCGCACCCTTACTGACAATACTATTACCACTGTAACTGGTTTTACCACCCCTATTGACAGTACTAGTACTACTATTACAGAATATGCCACACCTACTGGCACTACTAGTACTGACCTCACACCAGTTTTTACATACATGTTGAATTGTGATGCTGTCAGTGCTTCTACTCCAACTGACAGTATTTTTGCAGAAGAAGGAAGTCCTACGAGTTATACCAATGTAATTGACCCGGACAATGATCTTACTATCAACACCATCACAACTGTTATGAGTTCTGAAGATTACCGCATTAGTGATACTGGGGACTTTATTAAAGCAGAATCGGATGCATTTCCTGACTTGAGCAGTACAACAAAACCTACAGTGGAGATAGCTTCATCCAGCAGTCCAGCTCTGGATAATGGAAACACTGCTCCTTGTACCAGTATTAGCACCTCCAGTTCCACCAGTACTAACAGCCCCACTATCCCAGGCCTCGGTACTGACTCTGAGGTGTCTATTTCTGACCCAGTGACTACGTCCTCTGACTCCACCAACTCAGCAGACAACAAAGACTTCACTCTCTCTGGGACTGGGACTACCAACTTGATCAGCAGCACTACCTCACCTGATGAGAGGTCTACAACATCTGCTGGAACACCAACAACAAGCATCTCAGAAATAACCCAGGCCAGTGACAGGGCTGCCAAAGATACTCCACCCACTACAGGAGCTGACACTGCTTCGCCTGATATTTTTTCAGAAACTGTGACTGATATACCTTCTGCTGATGTAGCACCTGTTGATTTACCTCGTACTGATATTCCACTGGAAGCACCAGCTTTCAATCTTCGTTCACCTGAAGAATCTCAATCTAATATTCCTCTGCCAGAATTACCTCTTCTCAATGTACCCCCTTCAGAATCTCCTCCTGAGAATGTAACTTCTTCAGATGCACCTCCTCCAGACATATCTTCCTCTGTTGCAGTTCCTCCGAAAAAACCTTCCTTTGATTTACCTCCGCCAGATGCACCTTCCTCTGATGAACCTCCTCCTGATTTACCACCTCCAGATATACCTTCCTCTGATGCACCTCCATATATACCTTCCCCTGATCTAACCTCCCCAGATGTACCTCCCCCAAATGTATCTCCTCCTCCTAATGCACTTCCTCCAGATGTACCTTCTCCAGATATACCTTACCCTGATGTACCTCCCCCAGATATACCTCTTCCTGAGGAAAGTACTTCAGCTATACCTCCCTCTGATGAACGTCCTGCGGATTCAGCTCCCCCAGATGAACGTCCTCCAAATGAACCTCCTTTGGATGTACCGCCTCCTGATGAATGTCTTCTAGATATACCTCCTTCGGACAAATGTCCCTCAGATGTACCTCCTCTGGATGTACCTTCTGGTGATGAAGGTCCTCCAGATATACTTCCTACTGAAAAACAACCTCCACTGGATGGACCTCGTCCATATGGACCTCCTCCAAATTCACCGCCTCCAGATGCTCCTGCAGAATTCTTATTGTCTCCTCCTGAAGGAGGAGGTGATGCCATACCAGACATGAGCACCCCCTCCTTAGATCAGTCTAAGCCTTCTGGGGATTGGGCTCCGGTTGACTTCCGATTCCCTTTTCGAGATGGTCCAGATTCAGGTGACGCTGTGCCAGATGCAGGACCACAGCCTGAAATCTTGCCATTTGATTCTGGTAAATCTATTTCTGGACTGGATTCTGTCTCAGAAGAGACAGATGGGACATATACAGAGAAAGTAGTAAATGGTGAAATGGAATCACCAATCACTACAAGTGCTGGTCTAGATTCTCTACCGGATTCCCGTCCAGCAGTAGATGATCAAGGAGTCAATTCTACTGCAGCTCAGATAGAAGGTTCTACTGCAGCTCAGATAGAAGGAAAGTCTCCTGGAGAAGAAACAGCTGCCAGTGGACCGGCAGAAGGTTCAGAGTCGGATGAAAAGGAAGAAGAGAAAGGTGCACTGATATATATTTTATATCAATATATACCTCTATATATAGTATTATATCTATATATCTATATCTAAATATATAGATATATACAGTATATCTATCTTTAGAACACATAGACCTGAGAATATGTTACTTAGAGTATGTTTTATTTACCGCATCCTCCTGATCTAACTGCAAGTTGAAAAGCAGGCAAGGATGTTAAACATGAAGAACCAACAATAACAGACTAGAGTCATAGTGGATCAACTATGTAGATCTCAAGTTTTATCAGATTATTGATAATCATCTTCACATGTTGAACAAATCAAACTATACTCAAATGAACTCTGTTTAAAAGTGTCCTTCTCTGTTGGACCAAACAGTCACTAAGGAGAAAGAGGAAAGTAAAGACAAGAAGAAGGCGAAAGAGGAAAGTAAAGAAGGAAAGAAAGAGGAGAAAGGATACGGCAAAAAAGGTACAACATGTGTTACCAGTCCTAAAAGTGAGCTTTACTGACCTTCAGCACACTATTCTTCATGTGAAATAACAACATTAGGTCATTTTTTACATATGTAAATATGCAGTTATAATATGTATAGCATATATACAAGATGTGATGATTATGGCTGGGCACAACACATTAACTCATTAATTAACCGCAAATTATTTTATTCTGCATCAACACAGTTTTTAAAATGATTATTACTTTGAAACTGCATTGCTCACTGGCTGTGAACACATAAAACACACACCATGGGTCACAGTGAAGGTGAGATGTTGGGCGACGTAGGGCGTCACCACACGTCTTAACCGTCCTTAACAGCATTTCGGGAGTAGGCTTAACACTGCTCTTCAAGCTCAGATGAATCAACTGGAGGGAACAGAGACATTTTAAAAAGGTATCAAAGTCTTTGATACCTAGAAATAGAAATATAGAAATTATAAACTCCACACATGTGATCATCTTGGAGGTGGAACATGTTGAACTAGCGACTCTTCCTGTTGTTCTCGTGGACTTTGCTCTCAACTGTCATTTGACGTGTTTGAAGAGCCAACAATGTCCTGACATTTAGCCAGGACGTTTCGAAACCAATGTCTTTTAGGGACACAGTGGTGATCCTCTGCAGGAAGTAGCCTACGCGTGGAAGAATTCCTCTGCTCAGTTCTTTTTTTTTTTACTTTACATTTATGATATATATAAATTACATATAATAACATTATATAACTATTTATACAGTAACAGTATTATATTTATTATTATTATTAGTAGTAGTAGTAATAGTAGCAGTAGTAGTAGGAGTAGTTTTAGAAGTTGTGTCAGTACTCGTAGTAGTAGTAGTTGTAGAAGTAGTAGAATTAGAATTAGTAAAACTAGAAGTAGTAGTAGTAGTAGTAGAAGTAACAGTAGTCCGTTAGCATGATTATACACACTGTTCTATTCCCAAGCGACCCAGAAGATTTTGATTCCAGGAGGGCCAAAGTTCAGCCAGCTGTCCAAAATTGCCTACGTGACCTTTCAGGGTAAGACCACCTCTGAGGATCTGACCTATACCTGTCCTTCGACTGTCCTTATTCACCTCCCCCTCTATCAGACAGTACGCAAGAATACCTGTTATCAGTGGTGGAGTGGACTGATGACAGACAGAAAGGTGACTGACAAACATGTGGGGGGGAGGCATCAGGCCGTGTCTTGTTCTCATCTCACATTGTAACCAAAGTGAATTCACTACAATAACTCCCTCCTGCAAGTCTACAAGCTAGTGCCATCCCACCTCGGTAGCTCCTCTGGTCTCTGTCTCTGTGTCACCTCTCTGTCCTCTCACCTGTCTGTCAGTCAACAGTGTGTGTGTGACCTATCTGTGAGTCACATGTCTGTCCTCTCATTGTGAGTCACCGTCCGTGTCACCTATCTGTAAATCACCGGTCTGTGTGCCACATGTCTGTCGTCCCACCTGTCTATGAGTCACCCTCAAACATCCTCTTTCCTCTCACCTTTCACCTTTCTCACCTTTGTGTTTCTTGTGTTTCCGTCAGACTGTGAGTGTAACGGTCACTCCAACCGCTGCAGCTACATTGACTTCATCAACGTGGTCACATGTGTCAGCTGTAAACACAACACACGAGGACAGAACTGTCAGTTCTGTCGCCTTGGTTACTATAGCAACGCCCTGCTGTCTCTGGACGACGAGAACGTTTGTGTCGGTCAGTGACACACACACACACACAATACATAGTATGATGATAATGGATGTGATGATGAGGGATGATGGGGAGGGCGAGGATGATGATGATCCGGATGGTGTGCGATGATGATGAAGATTGATGATGATAATCAGGATGATGGTGAGGAGGATGAGGGTAATGATGATTAGATTAAAAAGATAAGATAATTCTGCTGGTGCTTTGGGCATGGACCTGCCTGGCTAAATGTTTATCTAGGCCAGGGGTCTCAAACTCAAGTCAGGTACGGGCCAGATGCAGCCCACCTCGACCGAACGCGGGCCAGACCATTATGGCCGACGGGGGGGATGACACTGACGGTCCGACCGGCGAACGGAACGGTCGGCGCTGGGGTGGAGGTTGTAAGTGGCTGCTAACAGCGAGGTTGCTACAATATGGAACTCGCGGGCCGCACTAACATTACACTTTCATATGAAGGCGGGGGCCACAAAATATCGTCCCGAGGGCCGCAATTGGCCCGCGGGCCGCGAGTTTGAGACCCCCCTGATCTAGGCCATGCGGGCCAGAGCATAGGGCAATTGTTAAAATGTGTTCAGATTCAATCCACTGGTTGAGCTGTATTTATGGAAATACCGGAAGGGGCGTGTTGGACAAGAGGTCCTGCTCCTGAAATACGCTAATTATCTTCAATTCACTAGCAAGGACCACGCCATCCACTGAAGGCGTTTACGTGTAATTGATTGATTGATGATGGTGATTTCGTCAGGTCGGTCGGGTTGGGTTGTGGGGAACAAAAGACTCCCATTATGTGAGGTGTGATAGAGCGGCTTGAAGATCTTTGATATCCGAATAAATGCAGCAAGGATTGTCGAAGCTGCAAGTACATGGAAAGGGTTTCAAAATGATTCACGGGTGACTGTATCTTGAAGTAAAAACAGGTGTCGGTTGGCCTGATCGGTTGGTTTTCATTTGGTTGTGTAGTTGTGGGGATGGGCCGATCATGAAACCTTCTTTTACTTCCTTGGTGAGGAGCTGGAGCATGGAGCTGGTCGACTGATTCTGGTTCTTTCAAGGTTGACTGAAGGGGTGGATGGTTGAGTGGCAAGTCCCAGGTGGAAACTTTTAAGTCCATCGATGAGGATCTGCACGACAGCGTCCCAGTGCCATCAGTCTTGCCTATGGTTTGCACTACGTTTCTGCCTCGTTGCGTTGCATTCTTGACAGCTCTGGGTTGCTTGTAGTTGGTGCAGCAGTTGTTGTTGGAGAAGCAGTTGTTGCTGAGGTTGTTGTTGGCGTGGCAGTAGTTGTCGCGGTAGCAGTAGTTGTCGGTGCAGCTGTTGTTGTTGGGGCTACAGTGGTTGTTGGTGCAGCAGTTGTTGTTGGGGCTGCTGTTGTTGGTGCAGCAGTTGTTGTTGGGGCTGCTGTTGTCGTGGGGGAAACTGTTGTAGTTGGTACAGCAGTTGCTTGACAGTGTTGCATTCTTGACAGTGTTAAGTTGCCTTTGTGTGACGTTGTTGCGTTATGTAAATACTGGAAATTTAGTTATTGTGTAAATGCTGAGGATTATCGCTGTGGGCTGGCATCTCGGTGCTGGTGGCTCCAACTAGCATGCCTGCGAATGGTGTGACTGGAAGGCGTGATGGTCTATTCCGGTGGAAACGGCTAGCAGTGGGGGGGGCTGGAAGCATGCGGCGGGTGTGCTGGCTAAAGTTGGCGGCTGCGGTAGTTAAGAAATTGCAAAGAGGGGCCCCAGCATCTCGGTGCCGGGTGCTCCTGTTAAGCTGGCTGGAGAGGTTGAGGATTGTAGCTGTGAGCTGGCATCCCGGTGCTGGTAGCGCCAAACGGCGTGGGTGGTAGTGGTGATTTCCATTTGGTGTGGCAATGCACTATGGGAAGTGCTGGGGGCAGTGTTTCCTCGATGTTTAACTGCAAGCAAGACAAGGAAGAATAATGTTTTTTGACAAACAGTCATGGTGAAAAAGAGTGTGGGCAGGCCAAGGTGAGACTTCGATCATCTGGGGGTATTTCATCGGTAAGCCACGTGAAACAGTACAATGTTGCATCTTCAAGACGGGCGGCAATCCGGTGCCATGAGTTGCTACTGCTGGGTGATTTGTGTGTAGTGCATCTTTAACTGGATTGCTGACGTTTCAACGTGTTTTTTTGCATAATGACGTCAACGGTTGGCACGGCGGTTGGGCATGGCGTTAGGGATTTAAGAGTTGAACTCTTCTGTTGAAAGGGAATCCGTTTTCCATTATAGTGCTTTTTTGCACTTTTTGCTTTTTTCAGTTACAGGGCTACTTGTGACAGAGAATATGTCCAGTAACCAGGGGTTACACAATCCTTCTAGCTGACGTGACCTAGGCAAAACAAACGCCCAACTTACAGTGGCAGAGTAACAGGGACTCCTCGAGTCCTCTGCAACTAGCAGACCGGTTTACAACCTGATGAAGTGACAGCAGGGACGGCCAATCACACAAGCAGAGCCAATCGAGGAGCTTGTGGGCGGTCTAAACTAAGGGAAACAGGCTTCAGCTTGAGCGGCCGTTTTTCCACTTGGTCCTAGTGCTTGACGGTTCTCTGTTTACCATAGCGTAACATTGTTTTTGGACGGCAAAAACAGCAGGGGACCAAAACAGGCTTTTGAAAAAGAGTAGGGGACATGTCCCCAGTATAACATCTCATCAGTGCACTGGATATAGTACATAGATATAGTGTAGGATCATTGTTAAAGGACATACTGCTACTCTATATTAGGTAATAACGCAGGACGTTTGTTCAATAATAACATGTGTGTGGCCCTTAAAGAGCCTTTTGGATATGCTTGAGCTCACGGTGTCTCTCCATGGGACAGTTCCCTCGACAGAGAAGTATGTCCAGGCGATGAACTCCGGTCCCCGATTCGAGCTAACAAGTTCAAACAGGCGCTAGCATCATGTAGTGCTGGGAGCATCCAGACGCACTTCCTGTAGAAGCTGTCAGCCCCTACAGATGCCCTTTTTTCAGAAAGGGCATCGACGGTCCGACGTGAGCAGGACTTCCACATCAGGAACATCGGTGCTATGTCTTCCGTCGTTGATGCGGACAAAACTCGCGGGCGGAAATGGCGGAAAGTTGAACTGTTTTCAGGCCACACCCCCTCTCCGTTGCATCTAGTGTGAATGATGCAATTGTGAATTGACTAGAAATGGTCCCCCGAGAGTATGCAGTGTGTTTAGAGTGTTTGAGGCGCTTCAAAACATGTTTGGCGTGAACACACCATTAGGGTGATGAGTCCAGTCCAGATTATTGTTCAAGTGAACACCCAGGTATTTAAAATATTAATTTTCCTGGATTGCCCCGACCAGAATTCTGGCACCATGATGGGGTTGAGTTTGATGGTGAGAATGGTGAAGGTCATGATCATGGTATCGATGATGATGAGAGGATAATTATGATGATGTGATGATGATGATGGTCATAATGATGAGAGGATGATTATGATCTCTGTGTCCTCAGACTGTGAGTGTGATGTGGACGGCAGTGCTTCTCCTCACTGCTCTGACTCTGGTTTCTGCCAGTGTAAAGATGGAGCCACAGGGAGGCGCTGTGACACCTGTTTACCTGGATACACCTGGAGAGGAGGTGGAGCCAGCTGCACAGGTACAGAGGGCTTCAGCCATCCCTCTGGATGAGGGCAGAACCAAACTTTGTAATCAATAACATTATTAATAATAAATCATTCTTGTCCCTCAGTTAACATGTGTGATGAGGAGGATTTGATTTGTCAGAATGGTGGAACCTGCGTCAACCTCCAGCGCTGCGTCTGTCTGGACGGCTTTACAGGTAACAAACCTGGATGACGTAACAGCTCCGGTAATGTGGGCGGGGACTGATGATGTCACACCTCAGGTGTCTGATGTTGTATTTGCAGGTGCATTCTGTGAGAACCAGGTATGTCTGAAGAAGAGTGGTTGCCTCAACAAGGCTGAGGCCTCCTCCTCCCTGAGCTCACACCTTTACCTGCTTACACTGAGCGTGGTCTCCAGTGGACTCATCCACTGTTAACCCCGCCAACAAACCCCAGGCAAAAACAAAGTTTGTTGAAACAGGTGAAATCACACCTTGGTCCACCTGTGAGGAAGTTTCTTCATCTCCTGTAAGACACATTTAAGTAAACTACTACTACTAATACTACAACAACCACTTCCTCTTCTCCCACTTTCATTACCATCACTACCACTAACACTGCTACCTCTACCACTTTTGCTACTACTACTACCACTTCCACAACTACTACTTCTTCTGCAACTACCACTGCAACTACTAATACTACAACTAAAACTACAAATACTACCACAACTTCCAGTACAAATATTGCTACCACAACTAAAACCACCAGGGGTCCGTTTCAAGTAGGAGGTTTAAAAACCCTAAACTCTTGGGTTGATTTACCCCGAGATGGGAAACTCGGGGTAAATTTCAGAACAGCTGTTTAGAGTTGGTTCAATCAACTCGGAGTAGGTTGACTCAGAGTTGAGTTGAAAATCTGTTAAAAATAAAGAACGAAAACATAACATGAACATAAGTATTCACAGCCTTTGCCATGACACTCAAAATTTAGCTCAGGTGCATCCTGCTTCCACTGATCATCCTTGAGGTATTTCTACAACTTGATTGGAGTCCACCTGTGCTAAATTCAGTTGATTGGACATGATTGAGAAAGGCACACACTAGTCTATATAAGGTATCACAGAGGTATCATATCAGAGCATAAACCAAGCCATGAAGTCCAAGGAATTAGCTGTAGACCTCCGAGACAGAATTGTATCGAGGCACAGATCTGGCGAAGGGTACAGAAAGATTTCTGCAGCATTGAAAGTCCCAATGAGCACAGTGGCCTCCATCATCCGGAAATGGAAGAAGTTTGGAACCACCAGGACTCTTCCTAGAGTCGGCCGCCCAGCCAGACTGAGCAATCGAGGGAGAAGGGCCTTAGTCAGGGAGGTGACCAGGAACCCGATGGTCACTCTGACAGAGCTCCAGCGTTGTTCTATGAAGAGACGAGAACCTTCCAGAAGGACAACCATCTCTGCAGCACTCCACAAATCAGGCCGGTTTGGTAGAGTGGCCCGACGGAAGCCATTTCTCAGTAAAAAGTTTGCAAAATAGCACCTGAAGGACTCTCAGACCATGAGAAACAAAATTCCCTGGTCTGATGAAACAAAGATTGAACTCTTTGGCCTGAATGCCAAGCGTCATGTCTGGAGGAAACCGGGCACTGCTCATCACCTGGCCAATACCATCCCTACAGTGAAGCATGGTGGTGGCAGCACCATGCTGTGGGGATGTTTTTCAGCAGGAGGAACTGGGAGACTAGTCAGGATTGAGGGAAAGATGAATGCAGCAATGTACAGAGACATCCTCAATGAAAACATGCTCAAAAGCGCTCTGGACCTCAGACTGGGGCGACGGTTCATCTTCCAACAGGACAACGACCCAAAGCACACAGCCAAGATAACAAAGGAGTGGCTTCGGGACAACTCTGTGAATGTCCTTGAGTGGCCCAGCCAGAGCCCTGACTTGAACCCGATTGAACATCTCTGGAGAGATCTGAAAATGGCTGCACCGACGCTCCCCATCCAACCTGATGGAACTTGAGAGGTTCTGCAAAGAAGAATGGGAGAAACTGCCCAGAAATAGCTTGTGGAATCATACCCAAGAAGACTTGAGGCTTGGGAAGCACAAGGTTGTTGGTTCGATTCCAGGCTGCCCCATGTCGAAGTGTCCCTGAGCAAGACACCTAACCCCTAATTGCTCCCCGGGCAAAAATGTGGAAAAGCCATGGGTTTAAAGTGTAATGTAAGTCGCTTTGGATAAAAGCGTCTGCTAAATGACCTGTAATGTAATGTAATGTAATTGCTGCCAAAGGTGCTTCAACAAAGTATTGAGCAAAGGCTGTGAATACTGATGTCATTATGGGTTGTTGTGTGTAGAATGTTGAGGAAATTAATGAATTTTAATCCATTTTGGAATAAGGATGTAACATAACAAAATGTGGAAAAAGTGAAGCGCTGTGAATACTTTCCGGATGCACTGTATTCACCCCTATTGAGCTGGACATATTAATGCAAGCGTACGGCAAGTATGAACCCGTAATTAGAAAGAAAAGCAACACTGCTACTGCAGCAAAAGACAGAGAAACGGCGTGGGAGAAAATTGCTACTCGGGTCAATGCGTAGGTTATATTGCATACCCCTACGCCGCGACAACCCCTATAAGTTCCAACATAATGTTGTCAGTTAATATTTGATTTACACACTGATCATAATCCATATGTTTTACTAATTCCAGTTTTTACACAGTTAGAATGCAATACACACAGGCTTGAAATACACATAAACAAATACTCATATTTAATCAAAAGAACAATATTGCTGGTAAAAACTGGTACAATGGTATTGAACCTATAATGTATTTTATTTAGGCACAATCCTGTGGAACTCCTCTTTAATGGCTCTCACTGGTTTGTGTCCAGGGAACAAAATGTTTAAAAGAGGTTTCAGAGTGAGGCACACTTCTCTTACAGCTCTGCATACACCAGCTTTACTAATATTCCCTGCATCACCAAAGTTGTACAGGAACTGCCGTTTGCAGAACAACTTAATGCTACACAAAGAATCTCCTCGGACGTGAGAGGATGTCCATGATGGGGGACATTAGTTATATGAGGACGGGTGAGGTTATGTACATATTTGATGGACTGTGAAGAAAAACGATACAGTTCAAAAAAGTAGTTATCTGGAAATGACAATATATCAATATTCTCTCCCGACGTGTTTAACACCCTGCGAAGTAAAAGCGCTTCTTCATCAACAGGATCGTCCAGGAAAGGACGTGACATGTTCCAGAAAACACTTTAACGTCAACACTTTAACGTCAACATCTTATTTTGTTCATATGTGGAAACTGCGCTACAATCCCACTGATACAGAGTACATGAATGAATGAGGAAATGAAAGCGCGCTGTGTCATTGGCTGGGCTGCTGTCAGAGGGAGGAGCCTGTGGAAGGAGAAAGAAAACCTGCTCCCGACCAGGTGATGTTCACAGGCTCAGTTACCATGGAGACGGATCCTGAGCTTTAGTTACCATGGTGCCTGACCCTGAGCTTTAGTTACCATGGTGACTGAGCCTGAGCTTTAGTTACTATGGTGACTGAGCCTGAGCTTTAGTTACCATGGTGACTGAGCCTGAGCTTTAGTTACCATGGTGACTGACCCTGAGCTTTAGTTACCTCCCTTTGTGGAAGAAGCCACAGTTTCCCTCATCTCAGGGTTAAAAAACTCTGAGTTGCCACTAAACCTGCTTCTTTAAACGGATCCCAGCACAACTACTATCATAAATACTACTGTACTGTAAATAACATAATACCATGGACACAAACTTCTTTGGTTTTTATTTTGCCGTAATAAAATAATGATTCACTTTTTCAATTTACTCAGTGTACTATTTTTTGAATTACAATCCAAGTGTGGCTTTTACTGGCTTCTGTATTGTTTTCACTGCTTACTAAGTATTATATATATATATATATATATATATACATTAGTGTGTGTGTGTGTGTGTTTATATTGGATATCATTGAATTACAGTCTGGTTTTTACTGCTTTCTGTATTGCTTTTACTGTTTACTAAGTATTGCTGTTATTAAAGACTAAGTATTGTTTTTATTACAAACTAAATATTGTTTTTACTTCTTACTAAGTATAAAGATTATCCATCCATCCATCTTCAACTGCTTATCCGGGGTCGGGTCGCGGGGCAACAGCTCCAGCAGGGGACCCAAAACTTTCCTTTTTACTGGGCCACATCTACCAGCTCTGACTGGGGGATCCAAGGCGTTCCCAGGCCAGTGCAGATAGAATCTCTCCACCTAGTCCTGGGTCTACCCCGGGGCCTCTTCCCAGCTGGCCGTGCCTGGAACACCTCCCTAGGGAGCATCCTCACCAGATGCCCAAACCACCTCAACTGGCTTGCAAAGGAGCAGCGGCTCTACTCTGAGCTCCTCACGAATGGCTGAGCTTCTCACCCTATCCCTAAAGGAGACGCCAGCCACTCTCCTTTTGGCCGCTTGTACCCATGACCTAATTCTTTCATGACCATAGGTGAGGGTAGGACGGAAACGCAGACAAGAACTCGCGACGCCAGGAATGCCGCTTTGCAATCTCCATCTTTAACATTATCATGGTCTTAGGCCTTTTATGACAACATTTAAGAGGGATCTGATTAATTTGCGAAGTGCAGGGTATAAAATAAAAAACATTCCACTTCCTGTTGCTACTAGGAAGCGCTATGACTAGAATTCAAAATTATCATATGGATATCTTCAGGGTAAGGTTATTCATGACACATGAGAAATATGGGGAAATGTCTGGGAAAAGTATTCACTAGTCCTGATGTGCATATCACACACAAATCGGTTTTGCATGGTCCAAAGAGACTTTTCTTCGGTTTACTTTTGTTACATATTCCTACTGAGTTTCAAACTTGTAGGTCAAAAGTTTTTGCCACATTTAGTTACAATTTCAGCATGTTTAATATCTCAAAAGCACCATTGTTGTTTACTGGATACCAGAAAATGTGACTTTCTGTTACCAATAGGTGGCGCTATGAGTTTGATTCCACTTTACACGTCTTCAGGCCCGGAGTCTCATCAAACATGTGAACATTGGAAAGGACCTGACCATGTGGAGTAGAGTTATTTGTTCTTGTCGAAGGATCAACTTCCCACCGCCCACTTGCCGCCTTTTATGCAATTCTTAGTTTAATATTTTTTCCGGCAAAATGCAATTTTTAAAGGCACGGCCTCAAGATCACACTGCCCAAATTTGAAAAGAATCAGGTTTAATCTCTGGGAGGAGTTTTACAACGCTTAAATAATCGTGAAAATAGGCTAAACAAATAGACTAAAAAGGCAGATTTTCAACAATTAACTGCAGCCCCCCCTATTCTTCAAATATTCTCAAAGAAATAGGATTTGTTCAGCGGTTCAATGTTTATGTCAACATATGTTCCAATTTTGGTGATCAAATGTCCGATTATCCAGCTCAGATTACCGAGATGATTGACATCAGGCTATCTCGGTTCCTCAAAGGCGGATCGGCGCTCAAAGCGTCTCCTTAGATTGAACCAAATGTCAATCATCAGAATAATCGTGTTACGTCAGAAGGCGGAAGAGTCGATTACAGAAACTAGGATTTTTTTAACAGTCTAACGGCAAATAAACTTAAAGGAAGAGCATCTTTTTTCTCCGCTGACGAGCAGGAGATGAACCCATATGATGAGATAATATGTTCATTTGAATCATTTCTGTCGGATGAATTGAACGTATTATTATTGATGGATGTCGAAGAGTGCCAAATGTGTGCCAAATTTACAGTCGATCGGACATCCGGGGCAAAACTGGCCTACTTTTCAAATTTCTAGGGGCCCTATAGAGACATTTCTTTGTACTCAAATGCAAGAGACCCCAAAATTGCCAAAATTATCATTATTATTTTTTAACAATCCTGATATGCACTTTTTGAATACGATAAAGCCCCCAAAAAGGAGAATAATAATAATAATTCCATGAAATACAATAGGTTCCTCTACGCTATTCGAAGCGAGGACCCTAATTAATACATTACTCTATAAAAAAAAGGGGAACGATGTTTTTATTTACCGGAAGAAGTAACGTCAAATCTTGACGTCATCAGAGTGCGCCACTAGCAGAACGCCCGGATCATGACGCGCTTGCTCCGTACCGGAGCGACCTTGTTGGTCGGTGCGAGTTTTGGAGCTTCAGTGAGCCGCCTTCTGGGCGTCAGAGGCCGGGAAGAGGAGGAAGAGGAAGCCGGTGCTCCTCTGGGTCTACTGAGCAGAGTGCCGGTGCTCCCCGTAGCGAGAGTCCAGGCCTCCGAGCTGACGGTGAGCCGTGTGTGTCCGCGTGTGCGGCTGCGGGCGCTTTATCGGACTGTAATCAGAAATCTAAAAAAGGTTGAAGCACAACTGCTTGTAAATACATAAACGTATATATTAAATATGAATAAATAACCTTAACATACATGTTTTATTTATTGATGTTATATAAAATATGTGGTATAACCATTACATTACATGTCATTTAGCTCAGTGATCCCCAACCACCGGGCCGCATTTCAGTGCATTTCAACCATAAGGAAACAAACCCAGAAAAACAAGAAAGTGCAATTTCATCAAACGTTATGTATAACAGATGTCATTTAAAGTGGCATATTGTAATGTCACTATAAAAACTTTATAACGGATATAATAGAAACAAAGTCTGTATGTCATAATATTAATATCATATAATCGTATACACTACTCATTACCTGTCTCATAATGTATGTCCCACTCTGTGTCTACCTTTGCTTACCTGTCTCACGCTGCGTCTACCTGTCTGTCAAGGTGAGTCCGGGTGGGTCAGGATCGGTGATGAAGTATGGATTTCCCTCAGTGGCCAACATCAAAACCAGAGAGTCCTATGTTTCCTCGTACGACCCCCGCACACGCACTCCATCCTGGGTAATAGAGAGGCTTACCCCAGCCTCCCTGAACGGGCCGTCAGACAGGAAGTACTGCAACTTCAAAGAGGACGAAAGGTGAGACAGAAATAAACAGGACGGCAGGTGACAACAAGGTGTCCGGCAGGGAGTGCTGATGACCCCCCTTCCCTCCAGCATCCACATCTTTCACAGGGCGACCAACGCAGACTTCAAGGGGAGTGGCTTTGACCGAGGTCACATGGCAGCTGCAGCCAATCACAGGTGGAGTCAGAAAGCAATGGAAGACACCTTCTACCTGAGCAATGTGGCCCCACAGGTGAATACACACACAAACAGAATATGTAAAGTCCCTGACAACAGTCTCATCACTTATCCATTTTGTAGAAACAACAGCGTATAACCTGACTTTTTATTAATCCATTGGTTTTTGAAATGGCTCATATTAAAGCTAAAACCCTCTCAAATTATGTTTAATATACTAAAATAAAATTGCTTCATTGAAGAAAGATTGATCATTTAATGAACACAGAAAGGTCAGATTTTGGCAAGACAAAAGTTTTGTCGCCTACAGAGAGTAATGCGAAAATTGAACAAAAATATGTTGCATAACATCAGTGAATTAAGTAGTGGTGCTGTGAGATCCATCTATTCAATATCTTGTTGTTGTTTCTTCAGTCTATAGTGTGTGTGTGCGCGTGTACAAGTCTTCCTGACCAGGTGAAATGCTGTGATGTCATCACTGACTGATTAATATGCTAATGTCGTCAGAACCCTCAAATGAATCAGAACACCTGGAACAATCTGGAGAAACTGTGTCGCTCTCTAACCAAACATTACCTCAACATCTACGTCTGTACCGGACCGCTCTACCTGCCCAGGTAACCACTTCTTCTTCTGCGATGTCTGAGTACGCTGTCGTAGGGGCTACAGGAGGACATCACCAGGTGTGTGTGTGTTTTAGTCAGCAGGCTGATGGGAAACTCTACGTCAGGTATCAGGTGTTAGGACGAAACCACGTCGCTGTGCCGACGCACTTCTTCAAGGTTCGTCCACTTGTCTGATGATGATGATGCCGTAGGTGACCTGACTGCTGATGGCTGCTCATTTGCTTCCACAGGTGCTGATCCTGGAGAAGGTAGATGGAAAGGGGGTGGAGCTTCGATCATATGTTTTACCCAATGAACCAATAGAGGAGAAGATTCCTCTGGAGCGTTTCCTGGTTCCCATAGAAACCATCGAGAGAGCTTCAGGACTTCACTTTGTTCCGAACATCATGAAGAGGACCAGCAGCCTGCAGGCCATCACTGCCAGATGAGCTCCATTACCCATAATGCACTTATTTATCTCTTTAGACAGATCCCCTGTTCACTGTAGTTGTTTGATAATGAACCAAGTTAGTTGTTCCCTTAGTTGATCCCTACTGGAGAACCAAGTGATCACATGATCGGGTGATCATGTGACTGATATAACCATCTAATGTGATCACCGTGTGATTCTGTTTATAAATGATGAACGTATCACTGTATTTAAATGCTTGTTATTTTAGGACACTCAATGGTTTGTGTTAATAGATTACTCTGAACACCCATTGCTTTTGTACCTTAATTTAAACCATATGGTACAATTTTGATCTCATTCTTAAATCCTGTAGACACTATTTGTCTACTAATAACAATGAATAACAAAGCATTTTAAAATATTGTATCTTCACTCAGAAAGGAAACCATAATTAATAATATACATGTGATTATCCGGATTTCATTTTTAGGTTCTCTATAAATGAAAAAAAAATGAAACTTGAAAAGGTCACAAAATATTTTATTAAAACAAAGACATCAGTCTAAATAAAGTGATGCAGCCTTGATTAGGTTCACTTCCTGCTCCATGTTTATATAATCAATCATAGTCACACTATAATTCACAATACTTGTTGGGCTTTCCTATTGAGCTAAGTATTTAACACTGGTAGAGATCCTGTTGAGCGTCAACATTTATGTGTGTGCGTGAACTGATGCTGTGCACACATGAGATGAGTCTGACAGCAATTTCATTTGGAATCTATCTGCATCCTGATTGGCCAAATGTCAGCTGACTGTTGTCGCCTTCCATGTAGTCGTCGCCTTCCATGTAGTCGTCGTCTTCATCGTGTGAAGGGAAAATGTCAGAAAGCAGGAAGCCGTCCTCCCCCTGCGCCTCCCCCCGGCTTTCCTCTCCGCTGGCCTTCTGCAGCTTCGCCTGCAGGATCGGAGACACGTTCAGCTGCAGGAAGTCGATGATTTCTGACAGGAAGTGACATCACAGTATACATCAGTGACAACTTAAATACTGGCCTTTTATGAATAGAGTGCAATACTGCTTTGTCAAATACTGCAGTACCTGACATATGAAGTACTATAGTACTGACATATGAAGTACTGGGGAACAAGCATAGTATTGCAGTACTGACCTCCGTAGGATAAACTGATCCAGTTGGGAACTTTGGAGACTTTCAGTCTGTAGAAACTCCTCTGAACGCACACAGGCGTCACTTTACTGAAACACAGTAAGTACACACTAGGTACAACAGGTGGTAGTAGTAGTAGTACTACATAAAACACCAGTAATACTGATTCTACACCAGGCACGTGCACAGACATTTTGGGGGGGACGGTGCTCAAGCCGAAACAAAAGGGAACCCACCGCCAAAATTATTCATGAAATTAATAATAAAATAAATTAAAGACAGTAGGATATTTCCCAGTGCTTCTGCTTTTGGGGTCTCTCTTTTCTTGGCATTATGCTGAACATTTTGTAAATGAGATTAATCAATGTTTTTTGAGTTGAAGCATAAGCAGCATTACACTAATAATATATCTCATCAGACTGGCTTGTAGCTCAACCTAAGACATAACTTTAATTTCAATTTTGGAGTTAAATTAAACAAAACTGGTGAACTTGTTTCATTTGTAGAACAGTAAAACTGCCTTTAAATTCTTTGCCTGTCTATAGCCCTCTCTTCATTAAACATGACAAACATCAGTAATCAGCTCGACAACACTCAAGAATGAGTTGGTTTATTTCTTAGCGTCATACCAGTTGCGACGCAATGTTTTCAGAGGCGCCAATGTTGTGGTTAATTTATCACCAAACAACGTTGCACCTGTTGGTCCAACGCTGCAGCCGTTTGGCGCTCAGCACTGCACGAGCACTGAGCGGAGGAGGAGGGGCTTGTGAGCGCCGCGAAGCACGTCGGGGCGAAATTCTTACAAGAACTCAAATAAATGCCCCGTCAAATATCAAAATTTGGGGGGAATTGATGACAGAGTATTTTTTATTCTTAAATATTGAATGAAGAAACAATTGTGCTCCAGCAGAAGGGGCACTTCTCTTATCTAGGGCCCCACTAAGGGTCTGTGCACGTGCCTGTTCTACACTGTAGTACTACTGCTCATTTTGACCTCACCCCACGTGGCGCACGACCTCTTCCCAGTCGATGTCCGCTATGTCATCCACACCCATGTTGTACAGCCTGAAACAAATTATGAAAGTATCATTTCATTTAGTTAAGTTTGTCTGTGCAAGGTCCCTCAGTATATTTAGAAAAATAAATTATAAGTTACGTTTTTTTTTAGTTAAGTTTCAAACATTGATGTTCTCCTGCTCACTACTATCATCATGTATTACAAATATACTTAAAACTAGGGTTGGGTACTGTTAAGCTGAATCTTGACTACGCTTCCCAGAGTGCACCAGCAGAAATCACTAATTGTGGAGCACCTTTGTAGAGGTCCTCATTCCCTTTTTAAACAGGCACAGCGGAGAAGAGACACACGTTACTCTACGGTTCGGTCCAAAGACGCCAATGGTCGGTGAGATTTTATTTAAAATGCTGATTTATGTTTAAAGCATGGCATGACAGCCTTGATGACAGCATCAAGTTGTCAGAATTTGCTAAAATATTTCATTACATTTGAAAGTCTAAGATGTTTATTTAAATGTAAACCCAGTTAAAAACTTAATTTGGGAATGTTTAATGTGAATGTTTAATTTTGAGAGGTAATTTATGTTCTTTGTCTTTAAAGGTTTACAACCTAACTCTGAACTGGCAAATCAATGGACAAAGGCAAAAGAAAAACTAAATAAAAGTGATTGAGCCAGAAACTTTGATTTGTCCTCGTGTCCTTTGGATTGTGAGCTGGAGAAAACTTGACAGGTACCGAAAACCGGTGCCATATTCCTATGCGACCGGTACCTACGGGACCGAACCGCAACGCAGATTTTGCGTCTTCCTTTCGGTGCCTGAGCCAATGGAAAAACTTTACTCACACGACTCTGATGACTCCGTGCTCGCAGCTGCTAACGATAGCCTAGCGCCTGTGTAGCTACAGTAGCTAGTTAGTCATCTGCCTACTATTTATATTCATCCAAGTCACTATTTGCCCTCGGTAATTAAAGTCTGCACGTGTTTTTGCTGTGCATGGCCGCGATGGACACAGGCAGAAACGTGGGCGCCCACACAGGTGAGCACGTTCCCACCAGCAGACAACGAGGTGGCGCGCGGATGGTCCGGCCGAAGGGAGGGGGGACGGTCATTTTCAAGCTGCCTGGACGAACGCTGTGGTCGGAAAGGTCTAACGCAGGGGTGCCCACACTTGTTCAGCCGGGTGTTTTATGTTATCTTACGTGTTGATGAGCCGAATTTTAGCCGCAATTCCTTTAACTCCTCTGGTGAAGGTTCCAGCTGAAGTCAGTTTTAACCTCAGGATGGAGAACCTGGAACACAAGAACACGTCAAACATCTGAAGACCTGACCATCCAAAGACCTAAAGGCCTGTGGACCTGAAGACCTGACTACCATACCAAAGACCTGGCAAACTACATACCCGAATAACTGAACACTTTAAAACCTACGGACCTGAAGACCTACAGACCAGTCCAGCGTTGGTATAGTTAAGTAGCAGAACTGGAAGGTGTACTGACCACTTGATCCGACACTGGCAAATTGATCTGGTCCCGACCTTCCGACTGATCACATTCCAAGGCAGTGTGTTACACAGCTGCTGCCTACTCAGACGGGGACCTGAGGAACTCCGCTGGACCAGAACCTCAAGGTAATCTCTCACAGCCCGCTTCAACCTGGACTTCTCATCTGGACTCCATTTACCCCGACCTGTAGCTGAAGAGACACACACACACACACACATTACAGATACACACATGCGTTCTACGACAGAAGTTACACTTTCAGTCTCACAAATATTAGTCACCCGTTTAAGGATTTTCCAAACAGATCAATGCGCTCCCCTCTTAGAGCTGGCTAAAGTGAGTTCTAAAAGTTCTGAATCAGCTGTTTTACCGAGTTGTGCGAAGCGCTTCTCTAAGGCGAACACGCTGCGGCCCATCATCTCAGAAATCTTCTTCCAGTCATTCCCATATAGGTTCTGAAACTTTGTCAGTTGGTGCACCTCCTGCTCCGAGAACCTGAGTGAGGACAGGTGGAACATGAACACACAGAGGGAGGCTGGGAACATCAGGCCTCCAAGTCTTCAGGTCCTGGCTGGACAGCCCAAAGAGTCATAGCTTTAGGTCTAACATCTGACCTACTGTTACTTTGTAACAGTCAGTGGCATAAAATGGCACGTTCACACTAAACGCCGTGTTTTGCACCACCTCAAAACCACCTCGTACTCAATCATTTCTGGTCAATTTGCATGAATCGTGTAATTCGGCTGGAAGCGACAGAGGGGGCGTGGCTTATCACCCTGGAAACAGATGAGCTTCCTCCGCATCAACCAAGGAAAACATAGCGACTGTTCCTGTTGTGGAAATGTCAGTGACGACGGGGAGCATCTCAACGCTGGTAGGCTTTCCACAGCAGCACGATGTTGCCAACGTTGAAATTCCAACTTTTGTGTTTGGGCGTCAACGCAATTTCGCCTGAATTTGGTTCAACTTTGCTGACGCAGATTTGCGTCGCAAAGTGTATGCACTGGTGTCTTATCACGTCTGTGTATACACTTTGTAATTCTGTGGCGTGAAACCTTTGGATTGCGTTTGATGTGGACTGACTACCTGGTCTAACATCTGACCCTTCAGGTCTCACTGACCTCCCCTTGTAGTTCCTCTTGTCAAACATCTTCTTGGCTCTTATGTAAACCTGTTGACACGAACGAGGAATCCCCTCAGCTGTGGAGAGAGACAGAGACTAGTAAGTAAAGACATGGTAACTTGATAACTTCCCAGGCTGATCCACTTTCCCCAAAGACTGCAGTACCACAAAGACTACAGTAGCATGAAAGACTGCAGTACCACAAAGACTACAGTAGCATGAAAGACTGCAGTACCACAAAGACTACAGTAGCATGAAAGACTGCAGTACCACAAAGACTACAGTAGCATGAAAGACTGCAGTACCACAAAGACTACAGTAGCATGAAAGACTGCAGTACCACAAAGACTACAGTAGCATGAAAGACTGCAGTACCACAAAGACTACAGTAGCATGAAAGACTGCAGTACCACAAAAGACTGCAGTAAAGACTGCCGTACCACTAAGACGTCTTTACCAAAACGACTTTACAGTACTGCAGCAACAGGAGGACCATCTTACTGTCTGGGTTTGATTACAAGGTGAGGTGCGTTGTTTGTTAACAGTACATACCAATCTTCTCCAGGAAGTGATGACGTGCTCTTAGCTTCTTGATCTGCTTCTCCTGCTTTGGGTACCTCTGAGGAAACAGAAGCCGTTTGGCCGAGCTGATGCTTGTCAGAGCGAGAAAGTCTCTGACATTGTCTCTGATTTGCTGATTCTCCTGCTGAGAAAGCCTCCCCCAACACAGATCCACACCTGGAGAGAGAGGAACAGGTAAAATGTCTGTATTCAAAGTATTAGTACATTGATGTTTAAGGTTTTTTCGAAATATTTTTGTTATGTTTATTGAAACACTGCAGGTTCTGCTTCAGAAGTTTGCAGTGCTTTCTCCTTGTTTAGAGCATCGGCAGCGCTCCTTGTTGTTTACAGCATTAGTTGTCGTCTCCACCATACTAGTAGCACGTTGGTAATGGTAGAAGTACCTTGCTGTTTGAATTGTTTGAAGCGATGCAGGTCGTATTTAAGCAGTCTATCGATGTGTTTGGCTGATCTCGTCTTGATGTTTGGGAGAAACTCCTGCAGCTCCTCCAACAACCAGTCCAGCCTGATAATCAAAGCAGTACATTGTCTATCATGCCGTTTAATTGAAGCACAAATAAAAATACAATAAAAATATATTGGATTGGCTAAAAAGGGTGCCCTCTTATTGGAACAACTATAGCTTAGCATGGTACGGCCTGTACCGATACCGTGTGCTACAACGCTATTAATGCATCTTACAACTTGCATTACTCAACACCACCATCCCGTTGATCCTTGCAGTCAATCTAATACTCTTGACGATAAAAAGAGAAGAACTCACTCCTCTTTTGGAACTGATGTTGTGATTGCACTATTCTCTCTTCCTCCTTCTGTCCTCTTCGCTCTTCTCTTCTTCTCTCCTACATCGCTCTTGTTCTTCTCCTCTCCCTCTAACATTACTTCCATTATATTCCCATCTTTCTTCTTCTTCTTCTTCTTTCCTGTTTTGTTGGTTTCCATGGAAACTGAGAACTCTTTTCCTGTGTGGTTATGGTCTGTTACCGTGGATATACCTTTTTCACTCCGCTCATTTTTCTCTTTCTTCTTCTTCTTCTTCTTCTTCTTTAACGCCTCAGTTGTGTCTACTACAGGCGGTGTCTCCTCAAACACTTCCTGCCTCTTTTTTCTCTTCTTTTGTCTGCTTGTGTCTATATCAGCAGCAGAAGAAGCAATACTGATCTCTCTGTCCATTTTGCTTTTTGTCTTCTTCTCTACTCTCTCCGGTGTATTAATGTCAACAGCTAAAGGATATTCCTCGACTTTTGACGTCGACTACTTCTGATAACCATGGCAACTGGTTGGAGGCTTCATGACAGGCGGACGTGGAGGAGGAGGAGATGATGATGGTGTAGATGAACAAGGTAATGAAGATGTAGGAGGAGGAGAAGGAGGCTATGGTTGTTAAAGCTGTAAAACAATAAACACAATTTAGGAACAGCTCTTTCCATGGCGCCACTTACACTACTTCTGGGTCATTTCACTCAGTGAGGAACTTCCCTCGACAATTCGGCTGGATTAGAATAGTCAAATTTGCCGTGATAAGATCGGTTTTCTATCGTCGACACGTTGTATATTATAAAACGATTCAGAGCTAAGGGTCTTTTTTATTCAGTATTACAATACACCACAGAAAGTGCTGGGGGGCGCCATCGCTTCTATTGTCTACATGCACCAAGGAAAAGAAGAAGTTTATCAAGTTGAAAGTGAGTCGAAAAAGTCTGCGAGTATTTCATCAGCGGAACAAAACAGAGTTGTCGTTCAGTGATGCTGCTAGGTACGCATCCTGCGTCCCTGACAAGCGCTGTTTCAACCCTTTGCGCATCAACTCTGCGCAGACATGATCCCCTCGAGTACGTATCGCGACATGCTAGTTTAGCCGCTACAACAACAACTAGCCAGTAACCGCAGATTTTATTTCAACAATATAGATACAAACTTATTAGTAGTAAATGAATTCACGTTTTAGCTGCTCTATGTTGTTTCCACTGCGGGCGATTATGTTTTAACGTCTGGCGGACGTGCTGTAATGAAATAAAACATATTTTGGTGGTGGGTGTGCGGCAATGAAAAATACTTTGAATGGCGGTCGCCATTTTGTTATGCGCAAACAGCGTCTGCGCATACATCCCGCTTCCCACGTGATCCCGTTTTTCCTTGAGTAAGCAGGAAAAGTAGAACGCAAAAATGCCCCCTAAGAAAAAGATGAAACCTATCGCGGACCAGAAGACTATTGAATGTGTATTTTCTGCTCCATCTACCTATCGAAAGCGACGCAAGCCTCCTGCAGCACCAGGCTGTGATTGGTCTGCTAACTACGTCTTTTACGAAGTCTCACATTTCCGTTTTCATAGCACAATACGGCCGTTATTAAAAAGGAAGAATGAAAGAGAACGGATCAGATTGAAGAGCTTTTGTGGGAAGAAATGCGTAAATATGAGCACTTGTACAAGCCGTCATTGGCGGACTATGAGGACGCCGGATGGCCTCTGATTCATGGAGGGAGATCTCCACCAACGAGGGGAACAAAGTCGTGGAGGAAAATACGGGACAAATGTGTCCTTGATGAAAAGCAGCAGTGTGGATGCACGGGGCAATAAAGTCTATGATCAATAAATAAAGCAACCAACGACTTCCACACACAAAGACGTGACTCTCTAGGTCGTCTTCAACAAAACACGTGACTCCACCTGTTGTTCTGGAGGTGAATCGCTCTGCAACACACGCGAGACTTTACGCACTGGTTTCACTTCCTGGTTGTAAAGACGCAGAAACACGCGGCAGCCTCAACTCACACTGTAACAACACAACACAATTCATTTTATTTTGTGTAGCCCAAAATCGCAAATTAGCCTCAGAGGGTTTTACAGTCTGCACACATGTGACATCCTCAGTCCCCAAACGCTCACATCTGCACAGGAAAAACTCCCCAAAAAAGGAAAAACCCTTTGATGGAGAAAAAGGGAAGAAACCTCAGTGAGAGAGTTTTGTGCCGTGAGAGGTTGGTGAGAGGCAGAGGAGGATCCCTCTGCCACGATGGACAGACTACAATGATGTCATGTGTACAGAATGAACAAGTAAAAGATGTACAATACATTCAATTCCTATAACGGAAATGATTCAAATATTGGGAGTAGTAAGCCAGGTGCACGGCAGGACCACTGCAGGGACAACCACCATCACATAGAACCACCACCCACTGAAGCATGTGAAGGCATATCTATTTGACAATTCAAATACGGCCTAAATTTTGCCTTCGCAAGGAATTCTGGATGATCTCATTTTGTCTTAAATGATGGTCCAATGGTCCCTATGCTAAAGGAGCTGACGTAAGTAGGGAAGCATTGAAGCCCCTTTCCTTTGCGTTGAGATAATTCCAACGGCTCTTTTCATGGCGCCACTTGCACTACTTTCGGGTCATTTCACTCAGTGAGGAACCTTCCTAAGCAAAAAAGAATATAACAATCAAACCCCAGTGTTGTCCCGGTTCCGGCTCCGTCTGAAAGGTTCTAAAGATTCAATTACTGAACGTCTCACATGCTCGGCTCCGACGGCTCGTGGATGGAAGCCTGATGCTTTTTTACTTCCGGTTCCCTAACAGCGCATGCGCAGTGAGTCTCAAAGCGCAACCTGCAAAGAGGTATCACTCTGACTAAGTTCCCGGATCCTTTCTTTCAGCGTCCTTGATTATTTACAACAGAACCGCACTTTGCTGGAGTTTTAAAGTATTTGTATATAAAAATTAGCGTAAGCACATCTGTCGATTGGGTTTGTGACGACACTGTCTGTGTCTGTGTAGCTGCTTACCTGCAGGTGTTGCACCTGAGTTCCACCTGAGATGTACATGATATGTGCCTGATATGTACCTTGGATGGCCCTGAGATGCATCTAAGCATCTGAGATGCACCAGGATATTCCTGATATGCACCTGAGATTTACCTGAGATGGACCTGTGTGTGTAGTTCCTCTTGTTAACAACACCCTGTCTGTATGCTCCTGTCTGCAACACCATTTTGTATTTAGGTAATGGCTTTGAGTTAATAAATGCTAACTACTAAACCCTACACGGCAATTTGTGTGTGAGCAAGTTATCATAAGTTGGTCCCTCAGCGCCTCCATCTGGCAGGTAAAAGTTGGAGCCACTGAAGGGTGGAGCCGTGTGGAAGCAGTAATATCAGGTTCATCTCTGCTATATAACTTTAAATTGAATATTTCTTTCATGGTAATTACCTGTTTATTTTAGTCTTTATGTATATTGGAACTTGGAAGTGTTTTTCGCCCTTAGGGGATCAATAATCAATAGTTTAACTTATGAGTACTTCAGTACTTACTTCATTTAAGTAAGGTTAGTTTCTCTTTTATTTTGGACATAAAAAGACACAGTCTTCAGTGTTCTCATTGCAAATTTGACTCATGAATGAAAGTGTTTCAATTATTGTAAGAATTATAATTAATGAAAAATAAAAAAGGAAATTGATATTTGTTCCATAAATATATTTTAATATCTGTCACATGCTTCAATGAGTCTTACAGTTTAACATTTCCAACTGTGATTTATTGACTACAGGACAGAAGTTTTAGGTTGAGAACACAGTGCCAAGACCTGGTCTGGACTTGATTCAGGAACTTTGATTAGATTTGGGGCCAGTTCAGGACTTGGTCCTGGTCTGTACCTGAATCCTATGTCTGAATTCCTAAAAAGGGAAAACTGACATAAATCTTAAAAGTTTTTTTTGAAGGACTATGTTCCCATCATTCCCATAATAAAACAAACCAGTCTAAACAAGTTTCCTTATGCATTAGTAAAGATGATCATTAAATATCTTAGATTGTTTTGTTACGTCCATATTTATCAGATAACATTCTTCTTCTTTACCTCTTTTGTTAACAAAGAGAAACATTCATCCACAGCTCTAATAACCAGCTCTACCAACCACTAACTACTCAGAGAAGCACATCCATCTGGTCTGTAATCTAATATCAGTCATCAACACATCTGGATCCTAAAGACCTGAACCTGGATCCGTCCCAACCGTCTTACATCAGGATCATTCTAGTCTTTGTGGAGCTCTAGAAGAGTGGTTCTGAAGAACCCTATAAGACTCTGGTCCTCATCACTGATGATTTGGGGGATTGGGGGAGGGGCCTGCGTTAATGACGTCATGGTCGTCGTCAGTATGTGTCGGCAGCAGAGAGGCTCTCTGTTCGTCCATCCTCCTGGACTGAACTCTCTGAATCAACCCAAAGAAGTCCTGCTGACCTTCACCAGCAGCTTCATCCAGATCTGGAAGGGAACACCTCTGGTCCTCCATCCTTTTAGACTGGAGACAAACAAACCGACAGAGAGGGAGACAGGTAGATAGAGAGTCAGATTTGATACCAGTCAGACAGATGGAGAGAAAGTGAGATAGTTAAGAGAGAGAGAGAGACATAACACTAGTCAGACCGGATGAAGGAACTCCTGTCTCCATCGTGTCTGACTGGAGACACAGAGAGTGAGTAAAGCCTAGTTTATGCTTCTGTGTTTTCAGAGCGACGCAAGGAAACGCAGACGCAAGAGCCCCTTGCGTGTCCCTTGCGTGCGTCGACCCATTTTTCTAGACTAGCGTCTAAAGCGACGCAGCCTCCTGCAGCACCAGGCTGTGATCGGTCTGCTGACTACGTCCTTTACGGAGTCTCACGTCTCCGTTTTCACAGCACAATACGGCCGTTATTAAAAGGAAGAATGTTTACGAGAGAACGGATCAGATTGAAGAGCTTTTGTGGGAAGAAATGCGTAAATATGAGCACTTGTACAAGCCGTCATTGGCGGACTATGAGGACGCGGATGGCCTCTGATTCATGGAGGAGATCTCCACAAACGAGGGGAACAAAGTCGTGGAGGAAAATACGGGACAAATGTGTCCTTGATGAAAAGCAGCAGTGTGGATGCACGGGGCAATAAAGTCTATGATCAATAAATAAAGCAACCAACGACTTCCACACACAAAGACGTGACTCTCCAGGTCGTCTTCAACAAAACACGTGACTCCACCTGTTGTTCTGGAGGTGAATCGCTCTGCAACACACGCAAGACTTTACAACCAGGAAGTGAAACCAGTGCGTCCACACAATGTAAAGACGCAGAAACACGCGGCGGCCTTAAGGTAGATATAGAGAAAGACATGTGGTGGTGTGACCTTTCCCACCTCCATCAGTGCAGAGGTGAGACCTGGCTCACATACCTGGTAGTGTATTAGCATGTAGTAGAAGCCCACACTGGGTGAAGTTAAGGGGGGCCTGCAGGCTCCACAGAGAGAGGCTGACCCTGGGTCAGGTAACAGGTTGAAGCTGGCTCTCTGGTCCTCCAGTCTCTGACCCTGACTCTCAAGAATCAGGTCCAACATGGCCTCTGGTTCCTCCGGCTTGTTGCTGCTGCTACGCTACAAAAACCAAACAAGACCAGAGTTATTTTCATCATAGACGATGACATCTTAAATGTCATCCAGAAGATCATAATGTAACTATTATGTGTGATTAAATCAAAACATCTGCTTTTAACCAACACACAACAAATGATTTGAGTATGATTAAAAACTCACACTGAATGAACAATATTTATTGTCACATGTGTTAACATACATGATGACATGTGTTCTCAATTGTTATATTGACCTGTACCAAACTTAAATCAGTACAGGTACTGTGTGATTGACAGGGACTGTACAGCCAATGGGAACTGCTGTAATTGTCATGTGTCAATAAAGTTTTACCCTATTTGGATTATGGAGTTCCACTGAGCAGAACTGATGTCACACCGTGTTTTATTCCTATTTGGTTTAATGCACACTGGTTTAGTATGAGTCCGTCCATTCTGGATTAAATGCTCTACCTTTGCTTTCCAGAGAACAATCAGCCCTCAGGTTGTCTCTCTGATGAATAATTAATCAGTCGGCTCCACAATTACCACTATCTGTATATATATTCCACTTCTGTTGGAATATGCATATATATATATATTCATTACATACTTATGTATATGTAATATATACTATTACATCGTATAGTGTCCTATAGTGTTATTTTTCTTGTAATACATATATTCTTGGTATTATTGTTGTGTATTGTGTGTACCTCTCTAAGATCCTTGAGAAATCCGTCGCAAATCAATTATGTGACTTTCTACAAAACAATGCTTTGTTCCAGGATTTCCAGTCAGGATTTCGACCGTACAGAGTACAGAAACAGCACTGGTGAAAATTATGAATGATCTTGTACTTGCATCGGACCAAGGACTCATCTCTTTTCTTGTCTTGCTGGACCTCAGTTTGATACCATAGACCATTGTATCCTGTTGCAGAGACTAGAACATTTAATTGGTACCAAAGGAACTGCACTCAGCTGGTTTAAATCCTACTGATCGGACCGATCCCAGTTTGTGCTAGTAAATGGTGAATCCTCAAAGACCACCAATGTTGGTCACGGAGTCCCACAAGGTTCTATGCTTGGACCGATTTTATTTACCCTCTATATGCTTCCTCTGGGCGATCTTATCAGGAAACACCACATAAACCTCCATTGTTATGCAGACGATACTCAACTGTATCTGTCGATCAAGCCAGAAGAGACAGACCAGCTAGTTAGACTTCAAGAATGTCTTGGAGACATCAAAACTTGGATGACCGGCAACTTCCTGATGCTAAACACAGAAAAAACAGAAGTTATCTTGATAGGCCCAGAGCGCCTTCAAAGTCAGCTGTCACGTGATATACTTTTTATGGATGGAATTGCTCTGGTACCCAGCAGCACCGTCAAGAATCTTGGAGTTCTCTTCGACCAGGATATGACCTTCAATTCTCATATAAAGAAGACTTCTTCTACGTAATATATCAAAAATCAAAAACTTCCTGTCTCAAAATTAGTTAATGCGTTTGTTACTTCTAGACTGGACTACTGTAATTATTCTTGTCATCAGGCTGCTCTTGTAAATCTCTTAAGGCTCTCCAGTTGATTAAGAATGCTGCAGCATGTGTATTAACAAGAACTTCGAGAAGGGATCATATTACTCCTGTGTTAACTTCTCTGCACTGGCTCCCTGTTAAATCACGAAATAAAATAGAATCCAAGGTACTTCTCCTCCCCTACAAGGCACTTATTGGTGAGGCACCGTCTTATCTTAAAGAGCTTGTAACGCCGTATTGCCCTACAAGGCAGCTGCGCTCCATAAATGCTGGGTTACTTGTTGTTCCTAGGGTTTTAAAAAAGTAGGATGGGAGCCAGAGCCTTCAGTTATCAACCTCTTCCTTTAGGTACATGCTGCACAACAGAATACGTTTCGCACTCAGAAGGTGACGTTCTGATACAGGCTCAGGTCATCTCACACCTTGACTATCGTTACTCCCTCCTAACAGGTCTACCTGCCAGCGCCATTCAACCTCTGCAGCTCATACACAATGCAGCAGCTCGCCTGATCTTTAACCTATATTCACCCACACTACTCAGCTCCTCCACTCCCTTCTTTGGTTACTAGTGGCTGCCCGTACCATGCGGCAAACATATCAGGTCCAGCCTACATCCAGGACATGGTCAAACCGTACGTCTACCCACTCACTCCGCTCTGCATGAGCCAATCTGCTTGTTGCTCGCAGACAGGGAGTTAAACACTCAAGAAAACCTTTACTGTTTGCTGTCCTGTCTCCTAAATGGTGGATTGAATTCAGGACAGCAACGGCGTACAATGGCACTTACTTATAGCACTCTGTAATTTGGCTTTACTTTACCGTACTTTTTTGATTCTTGTTGTTCTGGTTCTGTTCCCTCTTTGTTGAATGCACTTATTGTAAGTCGCTTTGGATAAAAGCCTCAGCCAAATGTATATTTGGATATGTGGACACGAGGAGTGTGGCTGATGAGTTAGGGCAGATTGTCCATATTGTGTCAGTGGTTTGATACCTGACTCCTACAGTGTGCATTTGATATAAGGTTCTAGTTTAACCTTTTTCTTATTTGTATGTGTATATATAATAACGTTTATTATTTCATTTCAAAATAGATCCTGATCCTGGAGTTTTACCATCCTTGGGGGTCACTGGGAATCCAATCAGCTCTCTGTGTGAAATTCCTCAGCAGCTCGTTAGCCTCATTAGTATCACAACGACATGAAAGAGGGCTCCAGCCACCTGATGCTGCTGTCAATCATTCAGGCAGCATCTGCTCTGTCACTGGAAGGAGGGAGACATTCAGACAGAAGGGAAGTATTAAAACCAACAATGCTACTAATAATATCAACAATATAATAACAATAATAAAACAATATGAATAACTTTATATGCAACTTTCTTCCAACCAAACTTTCTCCAATAAAAGTCTTCAAAATAGAAAAAAAAGAAAAATCCAAAATCTTAGTTTTATTTTAGAGCATTAGAAGACTAACTCAGCAATGAATCTGTGTTTCAGAGTTTGTTAGTAGGTCTTCTTTATCATCATCCTGAGGACCCCATCAGCTTCCTGCATAGCTGCCTCAACACCACCAGACAGCTGGGAGGTCCTGGGGTAATTACCTCAAACACTTTCATCCACCAGAGAAGACTGGGCGGGGGAACCCTGACAATACCTTCTGTACCTCTAAAGACAAGACGTATACCTTCATTGATATCACCACTACCACCATCAATATCCCCTGACCAGGGCCCCTTACTCACATTAACATCACCAATACACCCAACAACACCATCAACACCCCCTAAAACAAGGCTGTCAATACCATTAACATCTCAAATAAGTCAACTTATTTCAACACTCCCCAAAACCTCTATATCCTTTTTGAATCCCAACACAACACCTGCTAAGCCCCAGACGCCAACCTCAAGACCCCAAACCTTTTCGGTATTAGCCCAAACGACACCCCCTAAACCCAATATATTAGGTCATGTAACCCAAAACACATGTTAGCCATACAAACGCATGGGTCACACTTTCTTGCCGTGGAGCCCAAATATTCTGTCCTAGCCCCACCCCAAACCCAGGTGTCCTACATCACCAGCAAAACATCATCTGGACCCACTGTAACAGGTCCTGAACCCCAAATTTTTCCCCAGCCCCACCTGCAGCTACCGTGACACCATCGTTACACCTTCAGAAGAAGGAGCCACCAGACAAAAAGACGCCCAGCACAGAAGGTAAGAACCTGAAAAATACCGACATTTTCTGAGTTTGATTGTTGCCTGAAGCAGTTTGGTTTAATTATTCTGAAATTATATCTTCTGGAATTCTGCTCTCAATGAGTTCCGTTCTCCAGGAGTTCAGATGGTCCAGGAATTTAATCAGCATACCCGTGGAGACAGTTTGCATTGGCATAAAAGGATTCCTGAATCAGAGTGTGGGATTCGAAAACTATTCCCATGTCTCCCCTCAGTTCCAATTCCAACAGTATCTTCTGAGCTCTCCATAGATTCAGACTCTGACATGACGGAAAGCTTTGGACTTCTGCAGAAGTCAGCATCCTGCCTCCTCGGAAGTCACGGCCCCAAATCCTCTATTATTGGTATGATTTCTGAAAACAATTTTTTGGATACATAATAAAACATTAAGGAGCGAAGGATGCAAAGTGATGTATAGAAACTGAGGACATCATGTTATGTATTCCCATCAGGTGGTCCAGGAGGTGGAAAGGGAAATCAGGCGGAATCAGTCCAGAAGGATGAGGACAGAGGAGAGAGAGGCGGCTCTAGCAGTGTGGAGCTGCTCTAAGACCGCAAGGAGAGCAGTCTCTGTGGAATGGGCTTGAAACCTGACTGGTGGGGGTCAAGGAGGTTGTTACGGTGGAGATAGGACAGTTGGTTAAAGATTGCACGTTCAAGAGTTTGGGATAAAAACGGAAGAAGAGAGACAGTTGTTTTCTTCACAAGGGTTGAGGGTGGGTTTCTTCAGGAGAGGGTCTTGCCTCCTTCAGAGAGTTGGTAAAACAGCCAGATAACAGAGAAGAGTTAATGAGACAGGTGAGGAAAGGAAGAAAGTGAGACGTGATAGATTGTAGAACATGTGATGGAATGGTGTTAAGAGGGCAGGGGGTCGGACGGGCAGAGGTTACTACGGTAGGAATTTGGTTAGGAGACAGGGGGGTGAAGGAGGAAAGTGATAGAGATGAAGTTGGTGGGACACGAGTAGTAGGAGGTGGGTTTGAGAAAGAGGAGCGTAGGTCAGCTATGTTCTTGGTAAAGTAGTTGACAAAGTCTCCCGGAAGAAGGGTGGAGGGGGGAGGAGGACTGGGGGCTTGGAGGAGGTTGGAGAAGATAGAAAAGAGTTTCTTGGGGTTAGAAAATGAAGATTCAATTCTGGGTTGGTAGAAAGAGCTTTTGGCAGCAGAGATAGAAGCATGAAAAGAGGAGAGGAGAGAAGAGATTGAAACACAAGCAGGTCGTCAGGTCGTTTGTATTTACACCATCTCCTTTCCGATGCTCGCATGGTGGCTCTCATGGCACCGGTTCAGACAGCCACAGAGCCGGAGGGGATTTGCCGGCCTGTTGTGTCGTAAAAGGACAGAGAGAGTCTAGAGAGGAGGAAAGAGTTGAGAGGAGAGTCTCTGCTGCTGTGTTCAGATGTGAGAGTCAGTTGAGGGGAGAGCTCATAGAACAAAGGAGGCCAGAGAGGAGGGAGCCAATATTGCGAGGCATATACAGTAAAACATATACTGCAAATCTATAGTTTTTTTGCAGTTTGTGGAGTATGAATGACAAAACTGTTTATGAATTTTTAATAATGTGGTGTGGTGAAAGTAATGAAAAATGATTCACATATACACGCTAACACAAGTACACTTTGTCCTTTTGTGTGCGTATGTCTATTTGTGTTTGTGGGTGGGTGTGTCTTTATTTTCGCGCGTGCGTGTGCGCACGCAGTTGGATGCATGCAGGGATGAAGAAGGCGTTTTCTCTGATCTGAGATCTGTTGTTGAAAACCTATGTCTGTCAAATGATTCGTTAGGTATTTATTAATTGTTTATTTATTGTTTGTTTAACCTCTCCAATACTGTTATCTAGTTTGGAAACATATTTAATTTGTTTGGTTGTTTGATGTAATACTATAAAACGCCATATATATATATATATATATATATATACCATAAATTTACAGGAATTTTCCTTAACAATTTTACAGAGAAACACATTTATTTTACAGATTCTGTCTGTATTATTACGATCAAACACTTTCAATACAGGGATATTGCTTAAAGTTCTGCAGAGAAACCCTGTTATTTTACAGATTCGTCCTCTATTATTATTATTATCAAACACCTTCAATGAAGTGATATCACACAGGTTTTGCAGTAAAACACTATCATTTTAAGGATTTGTCCTGTAACGCATTGTCAATTCTCATAAAATAGAAGCTTTTCATAAATCTTCAGGATTTTCAATTAAACTAGGGGTTGGAAACTTCCATCCATCTTCAAAAGCGCTTATCCTGCACACCAGGTTGCAGGGGGGCTGGAGTCTATCCTAGCCAACTTTGGGCGAGAGACTGGGTACACCTTGATTCGTCGCTCGGCAATCGCAGGGCTAACACAGAGACAAACAACCATTCACACTCACATCCACACACCTACAGGCAATTTTGAGTCACCGTTGGACTTTGGGAGGAAGCCGGAGTACCCGGAGAGAACTCACGCAGACACTGGGAGAACATGCAAACTCCACTTAGAAAGGCCACTAGGCGTGGTCGAACCCAGGACCTTCTTGCTATGCTAACCACAACAGCACCGTGCCGCCGACATATATGTACACATACATATATTTATATATGTATATATACACAGTACCCTCTATTAAAGGTGTTTCATCTTAATACTACAGGAAAAATCTATAAAATAGATGTGTTAAATTGTTATGGAAAAGTCTTTATTTATGGTTCTCGCACTTCATTTGAATTAAGTTATTTTATCTTAATTTAACGTTTTTTGTTTGACAGATGATATTTTATATGATTTGAATGTAATTTAAGAAAACAGTCAAATGCTCTAGAATGATTACAGTATTTCTTCCGTAAAAATAATGAGAAAAAAATGTAATTTGTCATTATTACCGTAATACTCAAATTTACAGTTAGACTGTTAATTTACAGATAACAACTTTATTGTTTTGTACATAATTAAAAACAACAGTAAAACTACTGTAAAAATGTATGTTACTTTCCGTAAAATTAGGATCTTTTTTTTTTACAGTGTGTGTGTATATATATATATATATATATATATATATATATATGGATTCTATCTACATTAAAGACCTGATCATTGATGATTAATGACCACTGGTTTGTGTTCATTGATTTGTTTTTGTGTGTCTCCAGGTCCTACTGATCCACCAGAATGCACCTCCGCTGCCCCAGCGGTCTCCTCTCACAACCGATCTTTCCAAAAATAACACCTTTTTATTGTAATGTCAGTTTTACTATACGTTTTATCTGATGATGTTAAAAGTAATAAAGTATCAAACAGTATGAAATAGTTAACATGATCATCTCAAATAACAATCACACAACCTTCATCAAACATTTGATGTCATTTATGTAGTTCTCGTGTGATAATTAAGTGTTGAATTAATATTTATTTTTTGATAAGGTGTTTACATTATTAATAATGCTCTGCAGAGACGGTGATCGGCTGCCATCTGCCGTCCCTCCAGGACTTGTTTGCTTCTAGGACCCTGAAGCGAGCTAAAAAGATCGTAGCCGACCCCTCTGAATCCGGACAAAACCTGTTTGTGCCCCTTCCATCTGGCAGGAGGCTGAGGTCCATCAGGACCAAGACCTCCCACCACACAAACTGTTTCTTCCCCTCGGCAGTTGGGCTCATTAACAGAGCCCGTTCCGCCACTGACTAACTCTGACATTCCACTGGTCACTCTCCTTCACACTTCACACGTCACTTGCACTTGTCACTTTCTGTTCACTTGTGCACTTTATTTTTAATTTCTAAATATTTTTAACTTTAACTGTTATTCATTTTATTTTTAAACTAACCCATAGCCTTATACTACTAATTCATAGCATTATATTTCATTTTATTCCTCTTCCACTGTTGTCTTGTCGTCCATTGTCATACTGTCTGCTGTTACGCACCAACCGCCAAGTCAATTTCCTTGCATGTCTGACATATTATGATTTTCTTGATTCCTGATTAATTGTTACATTGCTGATATTTATTAATAAAACAATAGAACGTTGTAATAGAACGAGAATGACTTTTAGGGTTAGGGGCTATATGTAGTTGTAGTAAAATAATATAAATAATAATTTGTATCATTTTTATTAAGTTATATTATGCCATCGTATTATACATATATCTTTAAATCCACATTATATAATGACATATCATTGCATATAAAAAGTTATTCTCAAAAGAACAGTTCACCTGACTCACAATCTGCATGTCTTGAGGCTGTCATCACTTTTATTTAAAGGCTGAAGGACACCGCAAGCAATGTGGATAATCACTGTCCTTATCACAGGGGGGAATGTTAATGTTACAGATAGCTTTGAATAGCTCACCACGAGACAGAGAGACTAAAATAAATAAACTAGAGAAAGAGGGAGAAAGGGATAGAACATGAAACAAAACAAGAAAAGCATAAACTCTTCAATATTTACTGAAATGTTTAAATCTTATTTTCTCTCCAGATACTCAACATATTTAATATTTTTATCAATAACATCGTCCATATTGTTCATAAATCATCTCGATGGTCGAGCAGCCTCTACTTTCTGTACTTTTAGACATTAAGCTACTGTATAACATCCCAAAATGTTATATCATATATATATATTAGGGGTGTCAACATTAATGTGTTAATCTATGTGATTAATATGGCCGAGATTAACTCATAAAATATTTTAACGCAGTTAACGCAACTTTTTATTTTACTTGTGGTCTTACGCTGTACCGGAATTAAACAAAATTGCCCCTCAAAACTAAACCACCACTAGCTGGAGTCAGTTAGATCGCAGAGAGCAAGACTGTAGTTGAAGATGGAGAGAACTTTTTGCATTGGAAGTAAAACAAACAGAGGCGCAACATACAGCAGAGAACTGTGCAGAGAAATTCCTTCACGTGTCAAACGGAAGGGGGGTGAGTGACAAATGGACCACGTTACGCACTGCTAAGCTAAGCTGCTAGGCTACTTCCATCTCAACATCTACCTGGCACTGCACACCGTCTGCAGAGGCCCACTAAAAGACAGTGGTTTGGAAAAAGTTCTGGCTAAATGTCGGGAAATAATGACGGAGAGTTGAGAGCAAAGTGCACAAGGACAGCAGGAAGAGTTGCTAGTTTGACATGTTGCACCCGGTGGAATTCTGCCTTGGAGATGATCCAATGTGTGTAGTTTTGTTTTTTACTATTAAACAACAAAAATACATGCTTTCTAAAGTGATTACTCATTACTTGTAAGATTTGGTATTTAAAAGAACAAACTTTTAGTGGAGCTAATCGGTCAAATTTTATGAGCAGGACCACGCCTCCAACATGCCTCTTCCGGTATTCCCATAAATACAGCTTAACTCACTCTTCGTACGCAATCTAAATCCCAACTCAAAATGTTTCTCAATATCTTAAGTGGCCCCCATGTGCTTGTATGCATGCTTGACAATGTCGCAGCTCCTAATGAGACCACAGATGATGTATTGTGGGATGTCCTCCAGGATCTTACCAAGGACATTAGTGAGCTTCTGTAGTAAGTAAGTACGTCTGATGAGCAACCTGGCGGTGTCTGATGGACTGAAACATAATGTTCCAGAGGAATTCTGTGGGATTTAGGTCAGGTGATGGTGAGGGCCATTCCATTGTATCAATCCCTTCATCCTCCAGGTACTGCCCGCATACTCTTGCCAAATGAAGCCGGGCATTTTTGTGCATCAGGAGAAACCCTAACCTACTGCACCAGCATCTGAAAATGGGTTCAAGGATTTGATCCTGATACCGAATGGCAGTCAAACTGCCGTTTTCTAGCCTGTAGAGGTCTGCGCTTCTCTCCATGGATTTGCCTCCCCAGACCATCACTGACCCACGTTGAATGATGTTGCAGGCAGCATAGCTTTCTCCTTTGTTTCTCCAGACTCTTTCACGTTTATCATAGGTCCTCAGGGCGATCCTGCTCTCATCTGTGAAAAGCACAGGGTGCCAGTGGTGGACATTCCAACTCTGGTGTTCTACAGCAAATCTTTAGATTAGATTGGATTTGATTCAACTTTATTGTCATTGCAGGTACTGAGACAACAAAATGTAGTTTAGCATCTAACCAGAAGTGAAAGAAAGCAGATAAAGTGCAGAGTATATATATGTGGTATATATAAAAATAAGAATAATATGCACAGTATGAAATATACATGGAGCACTATGTATACTCAGCAGCGAATTTGTAAGTATGAAGGCATGGTAGTGCAAATATGGCATAATTGAAGTGCAAAATGGCCAGGGTGGAGGGTGGAGTCAGGTAATTGGTAATTAGTTTTTGAGACAAAATACCTTGGGGTAGTGATCGATCATAAACTAACATAGAGACAACATATTGATCATATTAATGGTCAATAGCAATAATGTATACATCTGGAGATTTACTAACTTCTAAGGCCTGGCATATAATTATTGCTCACCTATACTTTCTTACATATCATATTGTGTGGAGGTGTGGGGGTCAACCTATAAAACGCTGAAAGATATATGTCAAATGAATAGAACGATATAAAATATATCATGAATAAGCATAAGGATTACAGGTACTTGAACCCAAAAGCACTACTCGGAAACAGAAATGCAAGTAGTGCTTTACTCGTGTTCAGACAGGGTCAAAACCAGGAGGTCAGTCCAACAGGCAAATAAATCCAAAAAGGGGGCCCGCAAAAATCCTGGATCGAGTAGTCGGGAAAACAGGCAGATCAGGAACAATATCAGGATACGCTGGAGACGTTGATGATAACACACAATAATCTGGCAGACGTAAGACGTGTAAGTGAGGGACCTAAATAGTAAGCGACTAATAAGGGAATGAGCTGACAGAAGATATGGCTTGGATGAAAGGTTCTGGAATGACAAGAGGGTTAATTAAACAAGCAGACAGGATGTAAACTAATAAGACATAGCATTTGTGATAAAATAATGCCAACAAAGTTTAAATCAAAGCAAAGTCACTGCCAGCCGCGGTACTCGGTAAGTTCTTTTACTATACATGAGTGTAAATATGATTTTGTTCACTGCACAAAGAGCTAAAAAAGGGATTAAAAGATGTATCTCTGTTGGGGTCCAATAATGGAACAATGCTAAAGCAGAAGTAAGAATTTGTAAGTCTTTTGTCGTTTTTTTAAAGGGAAAAGCTATTTTGGAGGGTTACAAGGGCAAATGAAATGTGTATGATATGTGTGTGTGTGTGTATGTATGTATATAGTATATAGTGGTGGATATGGGTATGTAGCTATGTATATATGTATGTGTGTGTATGTGTATGTAACTTAATAATAATCTAGGAATAGGAATATACTAGCTGCTGAATATACTTCTGCCTATAACCTTTCGCACGCAATATATATTAGTTTGTATATATGCTTTACACATTGTATTTTACGCAATGACTGAATAAAACGCAAACTAACTAATATATACTTTGAGTCACTGCATCATGACGAATCTTTTCCTCGTCACTTTATGATTGTCAGCTTCTCTTCCTCGCCTATCTGCTCTTATCTTCTCTTTGAGTGCTTCTATTCCAGGTTCCTTCCATGTTTGGCCTGCTGTTCTCTCTCTCTCTTTCTATCTCAGTCTTGCTCCTATAAAAAACCCTCCATCTCCGTCCTTTTTCTCTGCACTATGGCACCAAAGAAAGTGGAGCCAAAGAAGACGGAGGTGAAGAAGGTGGAGGCAAAGAAGGAAGAGCCTCCTCCTCCACCCAAAACTTCAGAGCCAGAGTCCAATCCTCCTGAGGTGGACCTAAAGAGCATCGTGGTGGAGTTCACCCCCGACCAAATGGAGGAGTTCAGAGACGCCTTCACGCTGTTCGACGAGACGCCGGGGGCTGAGATGAAGATCCGTTTCGCTCAGTGCGGTGATGTGATGCGAGCACTGGGTCACAACCCCACCAACGGGGAGGTGTTGAAGCTCCTGGGGAGGCCAAAAGCAGAGGAGATGAACCTCAAGTTGCTGGACTTCGACAGCTTCCTGCCCATGCTGCAGCATGTGGCCCGGTCCAAAGAACAAGGCAGCTTGGAGGACTTTGTGGAGGGCCTGAGGGTCTTTGACAAGGAGGGCAACGGCACGGTGATGGGGGCGGAGCTACGCCACGTCCTGTCCACACTGGGGGAGAAGATGACTGAGGACGAGGTTGACCGGCTGATGGTCGGACAAGAGGACGCCAATGGACTCATCAACTACACAGAGTTTGTCAAGCACATCCTGGCCGGGTAGGACCACCAGCGGGTTCACCTGATGGTCTGAGGTTCAGTTGGTCTCTGATGTCTCTGATGTGTTCTCTCTGTTTCTCTAATAAAATATCTTCAGTCCTTCTCTCAGTTTCTCCTGTTATTTACCGTTTATAAGAATCAGAATCAAATGGCTTCTTTATATTTGTGATCTTGGAGATTCACTGCAAAAGCACCAAATAACTGCTGTTATTATTATCATTATTATAATTCATCATTATTATTGTTGCTGTTTCTTTTTATTATCATTATTATTAATAATTTGTTCATTGTGAATATTATTAAAGTTTTTGTTATTATTATTATTCATAGCCATGCTATTGTTATTATTGATAAATTGATATAAACTTTATTAATCCCCAAGTGGAAATTTGTGTGCAATAGCAGCAGTACAGCAAATAAAGTAAATAAAGTGAGAATGAAAAATGCACAATATATACACAGTAAATACAATAAAATAAAATAGCAGAGCAAACATATTAAGTTAAGTGAAAGGAGTATGTACAGTGGAATATGTATTCAATTAAATTAAATTAGAAAATGAAGTTAAGACAGTAGTGTTGTCGTTCAAGTAAGTTCAAGTTAACAAGGATTTAGCCGGAGGTATTATGTTGTGTTCTGTTGTAAAGTCTTATTGCCGTTGGCAGGAATATTTTCCTGTATCTGTCGCTGTGACAGCGGAGTTGAATCAGCCTGTTGAAGAAGGTGCTTGTGGTGGAAATTTGTGGATTTAGCCCATGTGAGAAATCAAAAGTATCTTGAGCTTGCTTTGTGATTAAGTATTTATTACTAACTAGAATATAGAAAAAAGATAAAGAATACAGAAATCATCAGCACAAGTCGTAAGCACAAACAGAAGTCAAATGACTACAATTCAGCTGAAAAGTTGAAAAAGTTTCTAGGGGGACGAGGAGCTTTTATACATCTCTGAAGGTTCGAGGAATGCTAACCAGATGTTGTTTCGGGAACCTCCACGACCCTCTTAGTGGGACCAAGTCAATCATTTTGACAGACAGGAAAACAGAGGAGAAAGGTAAATAGAAGAACATGATATGGTCTGTCCAAGCCACATATTGATTTCATCGTAGACTAGGTCAGGTCACGAGTTTCCCAAGAAAGGTCACATACAAGTTCTTGAGACTCTCACAACATGCACCTCAACAAATTCTCCCCCGACAGTGCTCAGCTGGCCCAGCAGTAGGTGGTGAAGAGGGTGGTCCGGGTTGTCCAATATGGACAACAGTTTTTTCAGAAATTAAATTAAAGGATCGAAGTTTCCTCAACAAAAAGAGTCGACTCATCCCCTTCTTGTAGACAGCGTTGATGTTGGCCTTCCAGTTCAGTCTGTTGTCGATGGAGACATCCAGGTAGTTGTATTCCACCACTTTGTCCACTTTCTCACCCAGAACTGACAATGGTTGTGGAGATGTCTTCTTCCTCCTGAAGTCCACCACCATCTCTCTGGTCTGGTCTCTGGCCAGGTTCAAAGTTAGGTGATTTCTACCGGCCCATTCCACAAAGTCCTCCACTACAGTCCCTGCACTCCTCCTGAAATAGTCAGTGATCCGGGAGATGGTGGATGCGTTAACAAACAGCTTCTCACTCAGAAGCAGTGGTTGGATGATGTTGAATGCACTGGAGTCAAAGAAAGTGATTCTCACAGAACCACCAGTTCTATCCAGATGCGACTGGGCTCGTAGAGGTAGATGATGGCGTTGTCCACCCCATACAAGGTTGGTAAGCAAATTGAAGAGGGTCAAGTGATGATTTAACATGCGCCCGAAGGTGGGCCAAGACCAGCCTCTCCAGCCTTCATCACATGGGATGTGAGGACAACTGGTCGATAGTCATTGAGGCTAGATGGAGTTGACTTCTTTGGTACAGGGACCAGGCACGACATCTTCCACAGCCCCGGGACTTCCTCCAGCTTCAGGCTTAGGTTGAAGAGATGTTGCAGGACTTGTTAGACAGTTGGATAGCGCAGGTCTTCAGTACTCTGGGGCTGATGCCATCAGGTCCTGCAGCTTTTCCGTGGCGGAGTCTCTCCAGCAGTCGTCTCACCTGGCCATTCACCACAGAGAGGGGGGGAAGGGTGGAACAACTCCAATGCTGACTGGAGATGACTACTAGTAATGTCTTCCCTCCCTACCTCTCCTGCTCTTTTGTTGTTAGGGGTAACCCTTTAACCCTTTTTTACATTTTGCCCGGGGAGCAATTAGGGGTTAGGTGTCTTGCTCAGGGACACTTCGACAGGGCGCAGCCAGGACTCGAACCACCAACCTTGTAAGAACAGAACCTTGTGGGACTACGTGACCAACATTGGTGGTCTTCGAGGATTCACGGTTTACAAGCACAAACTGGGATTGAGTCGGTAAGTAGGATTTAAACCAGCTGAGTGCAGTTCCTTTGATACCAATCAAATGGTAACACCATATTTTAAGCTGTTTTTTGTTTCATAAAATATTCTTTTTGTATAGCTTATATTTAGAGTTTCATGTTAAAGCTTAAGGTATTGGAAGGGGGAAAAGTGTAAAATAAGCTATCAGTCTATCTAGATATAGATGTATATGTCATCAAACTACTGGAAATAAAAACAAAGAACAAGAAGCAGAAAGTCCGACGTTATCATTTATTTTTCATCATGTCGTCTCTTCATCCAACAGGTAAGAACACAAGTCTTCTAATTGTCTTCCAGTACTTTAACCTATCTCTTTATGTCTAAAAAACACAAACTCACACAACTTCTTTTACGAGCTTCTATAAAAACTAAAAAAGAAAAACAAACAAAAGGTTTCTGTTTTTTACTCAAAATGTGATCGCTAACACAAGCTAACATTATAGTTTAGAGTGTAAGCATGCTAACAGTTAAAATGCTACAACAATAAACAAAGCTAACATGTTGGTTTATAGTGGCAGTATCCTTACATTAGCTGACCCTAGCCACTAAACTCTAAGTACAAATGGGGACATTTAAACATCACAACATTAGTTCTTTAGCTTTGCAAGAAGAGACTAAAGAGTATAACCGAAGAAAACATCTGTTTGAGTTTAACTTCTGTAAACTAAGGCTTATAACAAAACTGAAGTATTCCCACCCGTCTCTTTTGAGATATGTAGTACAGAAACCAAACTGAGCAGGAGACCAGAAAAACTTGAGCCTATATTTCCAATGATGCAGCTTAGTTTCATGTCATTGGCGAGCTCTTGGCTGAACCGATGAGTGGAAGGGACGCCCAATCGGATGGTGCTTTTGTCTCCTCCTCACTCATGATTGACCAACCGGTAGAGGCCCAGAGACCCATTGGCCAACTGGGTGTAAAGGCGGGACTTGAGGAATCGTGGGTAACTATCACTCTCCATCAGGCTCAAGATCTGATCCTGAGCCAGCTGGAAGGACATCGGGTCAACACCGACACGCAGGCCCTGATTGGTTGATTCCCTGACAGAAGAGTCCACTATGACCTGGAGGCAGGGAGCAGCAGGGTCATATGACCGATGATCATTAGACCAAAAAGAGGACAAACCGGCAGACAGACAAGTACCTGTCTCGATGCGTTGACAGCAACAAACTCGTCGTAGATGTTTGCAGCTCTGGAGGCCATCTCGCTGAGGGGGCGGGTCCTCTTGAATCTCTCCACTGCCAACCAGAAGTCCAAGTTCTCCTCGCTGAACTCTGACTTCAGGAAGTAGCGGAACACAGCCAGACCATCTGAAAAATGGAAAGTGAGCAGCAAGATGAGTAAACGGTGAAGAACGCCAGGATAAGGACACGAAAAAGACAAAGAGTCATAAACAACAATCACAAGACGTTAGACGTTAGAAGTTAGTTATGTGTGTTCTAATCATCATATCTATGGGAATCTAAATAAACATCATACATAAACATACATACAACATACATCAAACATAAACATCCAGCGTCCTCCAGGTCTGAAAAAGGATTACAAAATGCAGGGTAGACGCCCTAAGGAACTGTTGTCTTACACTTATTAGTCAAGAGAGCTTCCAAACTCGCCGCCCACCTGATCACCTCTCCTGTAGACGGCCTGTAAGACAAAATACAGGTACCTTTGAGCACAGGGACCCGGTAAGACCCAGTATGACCCGGTCAGACCCAGGTGAGCTCAGTTAGCATCTTCTTTGGAACATCCGTGTTCCCACCTGTTGTTTCTCAGAGCTTTCTTCAGACTGTTACAATGGGAAAAGGTGGTGTCTGTTCGGTGCCGTAGAAACAGCGGGCAGCTACGAACTCCAGCAGCCCTGAGGAGGGGATAATGACGAGAGAGAGACAGGAAATAAAGAGGCGACTCCATAGTTGTGTTTTGTGTGTGTGTGTGTGTGTGTGTGTGTGTGTACTTACAGATTCCTGGTATTCTTCCTCGGTTGAAAGCTTCTCACATCTTTATCCTGAACAAACGAAACAACAACTGATCAGACTCTACTTGGTTCCACAAGGATCGACTGAATTCTACTGATCCCTAGTGAATTCCATCAGCCTTTACTGAGCCGGATCAACACACGCAAGGCTGCTGGCCCTGATGGCATCCCCGGGCGCGTGCTCAGGAACTGTGCTGTGACTGACATTTTTAACCTGTCACTGGCTCAGGCAGCCGTCCCCACCTGCTTTAAAACCACCTCCATCGTGCCGGTGCCGAAACACTCCAAGGCAGCGAGCCTTAATGACTTCCTTCCTGTTGCACTCACCCCCACCATGAAGTGCTTCAAATGGTTGGTCCTGCCTCACCTCAAATCCTGTTTGCCATCGAGAGCATCCGCACCAACTGCATCACGGTGTGGTACGGCAGTTGCTCTGCTGCAGACCAGAAATTTCTCCAGAGGGTGGTGAAAAGGCATCATTGCTTCCTCACTCCCCACCATTGAGACTGTCCAGCACAAAAGATGTCTGCGGAGGTTGCGCAGCATTGTGAAGGACAACTCTCACCCTAGCCAGGTTTGCCCTCCTCCTCTCTGGGAGGTGCTACATGGCCCTCCGTTCCCAGACCAGCAGTAACCTGCTTTACCCCTGCTGAAGTCACCACCATGGTTTCTGGTCTGCATTTCGGTGTCTCTGTGTCTCTTTCGTGGTCCCTGTACTCTGTGCGATGACAATAAAGTTGAATCTAATCTAGTGAACTCCATCAGAGCTCTACTCGTCTCTAGTGAACTCTATCAGGTTCTACTGGTCCATAGTGAACTCCATCAGACTCTACTGAGCTCTACTGGTCCCTAGGGAACTCCATCGGATTCTACTAGTCCCCAGTGAACTCCATCAGACTATACTGAGCTCTATGGGTCCCTAGTGAACTCCATACCACTCTACAGAGGTCTACTGGTTCCATGTGAAGTCCATCAGACTCTCCCGAGCTCTACTGGTCCTTAGTGAACTCCATCAGACTCAACTGACCTCTACTTGTCCCTAGTGAACTCCGTCGGATTCTACTAGTCCCCAGTGAACTCCATCAGACTATACTGAGCTCTACGGTTCATACCACTCTACAGAGGTCTACTGGTTCCATGTGAACTCCATCAGATTCTACTGACTAGTTTCTGCTGTCAGCATCTGTAATATCCGACTGACTGTATGTCCATTGGTCTTTACTGGTCTCGAATGGTCTACCTTGGTGCCATTGAGCAGCAGCAGCATGTGGTGCAGTGAACCCCCTTCTTTGGTGAGCTGTTTCTTCAGGGCGTGGATGGAAGGGTGGCGGGGGAAGGACCCTGTCCCGGGTTCAGCGTCAAAGTTCAAGGGGCTGGTGAGATGATGGATGATGCTGTCGGACATGGAGCGGGGCGTTCGAGGTTCCTGCAGTAAAGAACCCTCGGAGAGAGAGCGTCGCAGATCTGCAGGTCTCGGGGTGAAGGTGAACAACTCCTCGTCTTCATCACTAATCTCCTCTTCTTCTTCCATCATGTGGAGATGATGAGAGCTGAGCAGGAAGCCCCGCTCCCCGACTCTTTCCACATTCTCTAATGTTTCTGAGGTGCCCTCCACCTGCTGCTGCTCCTCCATTTCCTCAGGCCTCCTCTTCCACCTCTCCTCCTCTGTCCCTCCTCTCTCCTTCCCCACAGGGGAGAGAGAGGGCTGGAGAAGGAGCTGACGAGATCTAGAAGGAGGTGAGGAGGCGGAAGTATATGGGGTGAGAGTTGAGAAGGGCGACAGAGGAATGGAGGAGGAGAAGGTAGTGGTGGAGCTGTAATGAGATGGGCAGGGTGGTGTGAGGAGGTCACAGAGGGAGGAGGTTGGGTGGGGGAGGGGAGGATCAGATGAAGAGGAAGAGAAGGAAGCCCGAGTGAGAAGGTCAGACTGACCCAGGGAGAGGAGGCCAAAATCTGAGGGGAGGTCTGAGAGCTGAGGAGGAGGAGGTAGAAGAAGACAGGAACGAGGAGAACAGAGAAGGTGTTAATATCTCATTAAACAGTACATTCACAGCAGTATGGACTCAAATATCAGAATAAAATATTGTGTTTAAGGAAGGACAATGTGACAACAAAACCAGGACGAGTACGAGGCGATGAGACGAGGCGAAAGGATCTAGGCAATGAGACAAGGAAGAGACAAGGCGACGAGATGACGAACCAGGGACGAGGCGACGAGACAAGACAACAAGACAGGGAAAGCGCTGAGACAGGGACGAGGCCTTTGGATGGGGTGCTAAACGAGACGGCGCGACAGGAACGAGGCAACGAGGACGAGGCAACAAAAACAGGACGAGGTAACGGAACAACGCCGGGAACCGTGAGGTTGGCGGTTCGAACCCTAGCTGCTCCATGTCCCATGTCATTAAGTGTCCCTGAGCAAGACACTTAATCAGAAAAAAATTAAAAAGCCATGGGTTAAAGATGCAATGTAATTTGCTTTGGATAAAAGCATTAGCTAAATGACATGTAATATAATGTTTACAGGGGATGCAAAATGGTCACGTGTCACTTCCTCTCCTGGTGGTTACCTGGCGGTTACCTGGCTTACCTGGTGGTTTTGAGCTACCGACTGGACGTGGTCATGGAGACAGAGACTGACTCTAAGTCTCTGCTCAACACTGAACGCCTCAAGAATGAAGAGACGATGCCACCGAGCCTGGGAGCTCTGCAGGAAGTAGATGTGCAGCGGCTCAGAGGGCACTATCCCCCCACACACACACACACACACACACACACACAGTACAGTTGACCAATAACACCTTCTGATTGGCTGTGATCATAAACACATCAATGAAAAATTAATGAACAGAGAGGACGTCATATTCAAAGACCTGAGGTATACACCATGTTGTGTGTGTGTGTGTGTGTGTGTGTGTGTGTGTGTGTGTGTGTGTATACCCTCTCTGAGCTGCAGGGTGTTCAGGTACAAAGGACTCTGTAGGACGTTGCCACGTCCAGCTTTGTCCTCTCTGGTGAACAGCAGGAGGTCACTATAGATCAACACCGTCACCTGACACACACAAACACACACAGACAGTCAGACACACATAGAAGTGGTAATGATGCCACCACCATGTAAATAGAACATGTTACTGTGACCTTTGACCTCTAGAGTGACCTTTGATCTGCTAGAGTTGTGCAGAAGATGCATCATCTTCACTGAAAATATGAAACTAAATAGGAGCAGATTTCCTGTCTCTGTGTGTCTTGTGTGTGCATTTGTTTGTGTGTCTGTGTGTAACTACATGTCAGCGCGTGTCATATCCTTCAGGATCAGGTTCACTCAAAAGTGTGTTTCTTTAATACAGTAATATTAGACATTCTGGAGCAACGATAGTATATTATAGTCATGTTAAGTCAATGATTAATATAATATAATAAACGGAGTGGAATCGTTTTGATTTGCAGGAACTGTATATGTCTAATCGTAGTATTTTAGGACAAGTACTGTAACACTATCAGTATTTCAATCGCTGTAGTATTGTAATAGTATATAATAGTAGTATTTTAATACCTTTACTTGTACTGTTACCTTTGCAGGCAGGATATGGGCCTGGTGTAGAACCATTTCCTCTGACATCAGCAGGGTTCTGTCTGGACAGCAGAGGTTCAGAGGCTAAAAATTAAAGGAACACATATGGAACACAATATCAAAAACCTGACATCCGTTAATACAGAGAACTGTGTACAAGACGAGTTTAATAAATAGAATCCTAATTCATAGAACTCCAACTCATAGTACTTTACATTGCATCACATGTCATTTAGCGGACGCTTTTATCCAAAGCGACATACAATAAGTGCATTCAACCATAGGGTACAAACTCAGGAGAACAAGAAACAAGAAAGTGCAATTTCCTCAAATAAGCCAATTTACAATTTGCTATAGATGAGTGACGTTACAAGTACAATTTAAGTGCTACAATTTGTTAGCCTTTAGTCGAGGTAGAGTCTGAAGAGGTGTGTCTTTAGTTTGCGGCGGAAGATGTGAAGGCTCTCTGCGGTCCTGATGTCTTCAGAGAGCTCGTTCCACCATTTCGGCGCAAGGACAGCAAAGAGTCGAGATCTAGTCGAGTGTTTTGCTGTCAGTGAGTACTTGGTATCGTGTTATTGTGTACACGACAATAAGAAAATAAATTAATAAATGATAGTCCCATGATAATAAAATAAATTAATAAATGATAGTAATGAAATAAAAAGCATCAGCTAAAGGGGGGACTGGAGAGAAATGGGATTGTGGTCAATGAGGGTTACTCGGCTTAAGACACGTTATGAGGTCATTCATCCCTTTCTAAGGGTTTAAAGGATCTCACCCACTTGTCCCAGAGTTCAATTCAATTCATTTTATTTTGTATAGCGCATAATCGCAAATTACAAATTTGCCTCAGAGGGCTTTACAGTCTGTACACATACAACATCCTCTGTCCCGAAACCCACCGGCACAGGAAAAACTCCCCAAAAAATGAAAAAACCCTTCCAAGAGGGAAAAAAGGGAAGAAACCTTAGGGAGAACGTCAGAGGAGGGATCCTACTCCCGGGGTGGACAGACTACAATGGATGCCATGTGTACAGAATGAACAATATATAATACATGCAATTCTTATGACAGAAATGATTCAAGTAATTGTGAGTAGTAAGCCAGGCGCACAGCAGGACCACTGCAGGGACCACCACCATCACATAGAACCACCATCACATAGAACCACCATCAGATAGAACCACCATCCACAGAAGCCTGTGGGGAGGGAGAGCAGAGAGACTTTAGGAGAGGGTAATGTTGGTTTACGAGTTTACAGTAATATGATTAATATCTAAAATAATAATGATGATGATGGCAGCAGCAGGCGTCAGCAGGGCCATGGTAGGTGTCAGGACCAGGGTCCCGAAGGAACCACAATCTACGGAGACCTGATAGGGGAGAAAGCACAAAAAAAAACTCCTGGAAAGAAGCTGAATTAGTCATGTGCATTAATAAAACGTGAATTATGGTAGAACGAGAGCGTGAGAGAGGAGCTCGGTGTGTCCTAAGAATTCCCCCCGGCATTCTAAGCCTATATCAGCTTAACTAAGGGCTGGTCCGGGCTAACCTGAGCCAGCCCTAACTATAGGCAGAATCAAAGAGGAAAGTTTTAAGTTTTACTTTAAAAGAGCTGACCGAATCTGCCCTCCGGACTGAAAGTGGAACCTGGTTCCACAAAAGAGGAGCTTGATGACTGAAGGCTCTGGCCCCAGCCTACTTTTTAAAACCATAGGAACAACAAGTAACCCAGCATCTATGGAGCGCAGCTGCCTTGTAGGGCAGTATGGTGTTACAAGCTCTTTAAGATACAACGGTGCCTCACCAGCAAGTGCCTTGTAGGTGAGAAGTACCTTAAAATCTATTCTTGATTTAACAGGGAGCCAGTGCAGAGAAGTTAATACAGGAGTGATATGATCCCTTTTCTTAGTTCTTGTTAATACACGTGCTCCAGCATTCTGAATCAACTGAAGAAGCTTAAGAGATTTACAAGAGCAGCCTGATAACAAAGAATTACAGTAGTCCAGTCTGGAAGTGACAAACGCATGAACTAATTTTTCTGCATCACTTTGAGACAGGAAGTTCCTGATTTTTGATATGTTACGTAGATGAAAATAGGCAGTCCTTGAAGGCTTCTTTATATGCGAGTTGAAGGTCATATCCTGGTCGAAGAGAACTCCCAGATTCCTGACGGTGCTGCTGGGTACCAGAGCAATTCCATCCATAAAAACTGTATCACGTGATACAGTTGGCTTCGAAGGCGCTCTGGGCCTATCAGGATAACTTCTGTTTTTTCTGAGTTTAGCATCAGGAAGTTGCCGGTCATCCAAGTTTTGATGTCTCCAAGACATTCTTGAAGTCTAACTAGCTGGTCTGTCTCTTCTGGCTTGATCGACAGATACAGTTGAGTATCGTCTGCATAATAATGGAGGTTTATGTGGTGTTTCCTGATAAGATCGCCCAGAGGAAGCATATAGAGGGTAAATAAAATCGGTCCAAACACAGAACCTTGTGGGACTCCGTGACCAACATTGGTGGTCTTTGAGAATTCACCGTTTACAAGCACAAACTTGGATCAATCCGATAAGTAGGATTTAAACCAGCTGAGTGCAGTTCCTTTGATACCAATTAAATGTTCTAGTCTCTGCAACAGGATACAATGGTCTATGGTATCAAATGCGGCACTGAGGTCCAGCAAGACAAGAAAAGAGATGAGTCCTTGGTCCGAATGGAAGTAGAAGATCATTCGTAATTTTCACCGGTGCTGTTTCTGTGCTATGATGCGCTCAAAACCCTGACTGGAAATCCTCGAACAAAGCATTGCACAAAGTAATGCATGTTAATGGAAACAAATCACATGCAAAACTGATAGTCAAAATTTCTTTTCACGGGCTTAGTTGGGGGTTCGCTGTCTTGTCTTGATTTAAGAGTTAGGTAAGGGGGGAAGCAGGATGTGCCGAGCAGGCAGACACGAGTCTGACAGGATGAGTAGTCAGTTTCTGTCCTGGCTGAGGGTCAACTAGCAGATGTGCCAGCCTAAGGGGGGTTTAGAGACACACCAACACTATTTAACATACACACTCTGTTCGTTGATGTTTACGTTAAGTCAGGAGTCCGGACATTGGATGTGACCGGATCTTTAGATGCGGGGGGTGGAAGGTCGTCCTCTACTCCAGTTTAGGGCCAATAGAAATCTTTCCTTCTCTGTCTTTCAAGGGTTATAAAACATGATGTTCTTGCTGATGTTAGTTAGTTGTTCTTCCGGCCTGTGTGCTGCCTGAACTGCTCCTGCCTTTGCAAATGCAGCGCTGATACTTGACCTGTGATCTGACAAATAAATCTCCCAGAACGCGAGAAGTTGTTCGGCTGAATTTTTGATAACCCCGACCAGGCTCCAATTCTTGAACACGTACTCTTACAATTCACATTCAGAAGACAACGGAATAACTGTTAAACACGTTTGTTTCGGATCAGAGCGGCAGCTGATTCAACACATGAGACTCCAGGATTAATCTTGGCCTGGCTGTTAGCCTGGTCTGTAGCAGGCTAGCTGCAAAGAATAAATGCCATGGTTATTTGGCTGGGCTTAATTCAACCTGCTTTCGTGCAACCAAGTCCAAGCTAAATTCATCCAGGATAACATGAATATCCGGGCTTAATCCCGTATCCTGGTTTCGTGCAATAGGCCCCTGATCTCCCGGGTTTATTATTTTACATTATTTATTTATTTCATGTTTTGGGTTCTGACCTGGACAAAGACGGGGAAGATGAGGGTTTTGGACTCTAGGGTGACGTAGGTTCCATAGCCAGAGCAGGGGAGATGTGATTGGATGATGTTGCAGTTTTGGTAGCCGTTGTAGTTACTGGGTGGGGCTGATGAAGAGGAGGTGCATAGAGAGGGGGGCAAGGTGGAGGTGTAACTACTGAGAAGTCGCCCTGACCACCCAGGTCTAGGGTCGTGGACGAGGTTCTGACCTCTTTTGGGACGAGTCTGGTACAGACGGCCTGAGGATAAACAACACAGGTAACAGGTATATATATACATATATATAATCAATATATTCATTGATGCTATGTGAACGCTCAATAGTCGGTGTGATATTACCGATGGTTCCATTACTGTCATGGTAAACCGGCTGCAGCAGCTGGAACACAAAGGCATTAATGTCATTACCGTAAAAAAACAACATCAGACTGAAAGGTTCAACAAAAAGCCTCGTAAGTCAATGTAAGATTCATGGTTCAGTGTAAGCTTCAGGGTTCAATTTAAATTTCAGGGTTCAATGTAAGCTGCAGGGTTCTACTCAAGCCTTAAAAGCTTCGAGTGTTTGCTCTGAGTCTGATTAAAAAAGTTTTATCTGGGTTTGGTTAAAGGTCTCCCTTCTTTCTGGGTCTGATTAAAGGTTCAAGTGAGAACAAGACTTGAATTTTCCGAAGGTTGTTCTGTCTGTGGCAAGAAGACACTTTTTGATAGACACCACCCCCTAAGGCTCACCTGTCCTCCTGGGATCACAGGAGAAAGGAAGATGTAGTTGTCTCCATCTGATGATGTCACACGGGTGCCCTTTAGTGTGGTGGTGCGAGAGAAGTACTGAGTCGCCTCCTGATCTTTCTCCTGCTCCCCTTTCTCCACCTCCTCGCGGTCCTCCGTCCTGTCCTTCCACACAGAATCCAGAACCCCCAAACTAGACCGGACCCCAGACTCTTGACCCAGTCTGCCGCCATGTTTACTGTGTGTGGGGTTAGGTAACAGCTTTCTGCCTGTTGTCTAGGAGAAAAAGATGAAATTAATAAAATTAAATGATTTGTGTTTGTGAACAGTAGATGCTCTTTGTTTTAGAAACTCACCTGGTTGTTTGTTGGTGGGTGGAGCAACTCATCACATCCTGACCTGAGCTCAGGTAGACTTCGCCACACTACCAACACAATCTGAGACGAACAGCTCCTGTATATGATTAACGGATATATGAATACAACCTCAAAACAATCCATGTCCAATTGCATCTTTTAATGTAAACTGTGTGAGAGAAGTGGTTTAGCTGAGATTTGATTAATCTCTCTATCAGGATTGAGGCCTGCAGAGACCCAACAGATGAACAGCCTTTCCATATAAAGCTTAGCTAGACTGAGAGTAAACCAAACAGGTAACAGGTAGCACGTCTGACTCGGAGGGGGCGGGGCTACCTGATGGTATTGGCGAGGTCGACACACTTCCAGTTTTCGACAGGAAGACCGTTGAGCTGCAGGACAGAGTCTCCCTGACGGAGGCCGGAGCGATGAGCCGGACCCCCTACAGACACATTAAGAGTGTTAACTCACTGCTACACCTCTGGACCGGAAATGCTTTTTTCTCAAACAGGCAATAAGTCAATAATCCAATAACCAGGAGGTGATGCCTGGTCCAATCAGGTGACATAGAAGTTCATACTGCATATACTTTTTTGCACGGTTTACGGTTTATAATGTTGTTTCTACTTTAAATAAACAATAGCAATAACAATTAATAGTTTGTGAAGAATCACCTAATTCGACCCCCTGAACTCTTACTGGACTGTCGGAGAAGATCGTGAATCCAAATCCGTCTTGTCCTCGAATAACGTTCACCTGAAGAAAAACACTGAGCTGGATCTATGCAGTGCAAGTACAAATAGTTTGTTCTTGTACTGCATAGATCCAGCTCACATATACATGTACACATACATGTCATTTTAATTCCATATACAAGCAAACATCCATATACTTCTACATCCAAGAACGTATACAAATCCATGTACAAGTACCCATCCATGTACAAGTAAAAATCCATGTACCTCTATATCCATAAACAAGTTCACGTAGTTATAAATACAGTACCAGTCAAAAGTTGACACAATTTCATATTCATTTAAATGAGAAGTTGTGTCCACACCTTTGACTAGTACTGTACATATGCGTTTACATATGGCCATTGTTCCTGTTCCTGATACATTGTGACACTTCATTCAGTTAATTAAGTTAGTCTTTACAACTATCAAGATTATCACTGGACTTCTTTCTTTTCCTGCTTTCCACAGGATGAATGATGTTCCTGCCCCACAGAGGATAATCATTGCAGATTTTAGTGGCTGCTGGTGTTCAGCAATATTGACATATTCAGGAGTTTGTGTGTCACTATGACAACCAGGAAAGGTTGTGTCCGCCTGAGAGTTTTCTCTGCACAAAGAAAGATAAATGTCCCTCAGCTGTGACTGACAGGCGGATATTAAAACACCACGGAGGAGGTCTTTAAGGAGGACTCTCAGTGTTTGTGCTTCTCTGCAGGTTTAGTTTGGTTCACACATTCTCAGAGACATCTGGCATTTAAGAACCGTGATGGACGTGACCTCACTGTGACACCATCAGCTTCCTGTTCATCACAGGTTCAATATTTCGCCTCCTCTGGTTCATCATGACACTAGTCTCATTTCGATGAGAATAAGGAGGCTGTGAGGCGGGGCTAAAGGAAACGCTAATGAGCATGCTTAGTGGGCCAGTGTGGATCCATGGTAGCACTGCATAAAGGGTATGTTAGTCCTTTCATATTGTGTTCAGGTAAAATCACAGTGACATCACGGTTACATAGTGCACCTCTACAGCTTATGGCTGAATACAAGCTGCGGGATGAGAGGTGGCCTGAAGACAGATCTCAGGGCTGAATGAGCTCCAGAGGCTCCTCAACTGAAAGGTTAGGGTTTATTTTTAATTGAGCGTTTGTGTACCCTACTCAAACACACACACACACACGCACACAGACACAAAAACATACACATTATGACACACCAATTGTGATATTTGTTAGTAAACAACAGATTTAATGAAACCTAGGTAACAGAGACCTGAACACGGAAACGAGGACTGGACTCCACTTGACTTTACTGGACTATATTAGGTTTTACTGGGTTCTACTGTCTGATTCTCAACTCCCCCGACTTTAGACCCTCAGATGTTGAGAACAACAGCAGGTTGATGGTTCAGATCCTGCAGGTCTGCCCGTCCATCTTTAGATCCTTTCTTTAAGAAAACCAGAGCCAGATAGACGCCAGCTTGGATTCAGAGTGCTGGATCATGGTCCATCCCCACTTCAACAGAACGGTCCGAACCAGGTCTGCATTTACATAACCAGAACTATATCTATCTTAGCCGGATGTTATGAAATACATTTATTCCAGGCTCAGACATTAGACACAAAGAATACGAACTAATCCAAATCCAGATTTCAAAAGACCAGCAACAAAACACGTCCAATCCAGCAGTACCTGTCCAGAGAAACCACTGAGTGAGAGGCTCAGCAGTCTACTGGATGTTAGAGGGCAGAGCAACCAGGAAGTTTAAGTCTTATCGCACAAATACATCCACTGAGTGTGTTGTTTCCTGCTATTCTTCTCACTGAAGGTTCCCAAACAAAAACACACAAGCACCCATACTTCGCCACCCCATGTGAACGCTGTCATTTAATCAGTTTGGATAGCTGGCCGTAGAAGAAGACTCACTAGACAATTATTCATATGTGAATATTTGATTAGTCTTAGAAAAAAAGGCAACCACACACATTTTGTCCTTTTCTGATTACAACAGCACTCATCACAAAGTGGCTAAACAACAACATGACGTATAAAAACAACATGGAAGAAAATTATAGATCAATGCCACCATGTGCCAAACTACAAATGAAGACCAAAAAGTCACCAAACCACAAGTCAACACCACCAAGTCACCAAAGTACATGTGGAACCAACAAGTCACAAATCACTGGTCAAAATCACTCACCATTAGCTGCTGGGTGCTGCTGCTCTCTCTGGTGTAGCTAAGGTTGGTGGGGTTATGGTTGGTCCATGCCTTGTGGTTTGTTGAAGACTTTAGTCCAGTGGTGGTGGTGATGCGGTTTAGGTCCACATCAGAAGTGGAGTCCGGAGTCCTCCTGGGCTCCTCTATTGGGAGCAAATAACCAGCGTCATCATTATCTGCTGCATTGTCCCAAGACCATGCAGTGTTCTTCCAGAACATCCTACTAGCTCTCAGATCAGACCAGGAGAGACCCAGGTGGTCTTGTGCTTCAACTCAACCTGAAGCGGATGGCTACAGTCTTAAATAAATCTGAGCTAAATCTTTAGTTTCATCCAAACTGTTTCCTGAAATTATTAAATTTGAATCACTATGATTCAGACTGTAAATGAGGAGAAAGAAATACTTCTGATGCCTCTCGTCTGTCCTCCTCTGATGAGACAGAAAAAAAGAACTAAGATCTAGTGTAAGAGAGAGGGTGGGGAGGGGTTTACGCTTAGATAGAAGGAGTGGGGGGTTCAAGCTACAAGGGTATCGGGAGAGTCACAGTTACAGGGCAGCTTCTTGTCACCATGGTAACAGCATGGACTCCCAGGGAGAACGACAAAGAGATTCAGTTTTAATCTGAATCTCCCGCTGCGGCACTGTAAATACAACGTCTGAGCGTTTCAGAGCTAACAAAGCTAACATGTTAGCCTGCCCGTGTCACTTAAAGGGCCACAACCTCAGAGAAACCGACTGTCAGACAAAAGCGACTCCAAGTTCACAAGAGCAGTTTGACTCCAGACTTCAAGTGGGGAAGACAAGCAGTGGAGGTCAGGTGATGTGGAGCTCTGTAATTGCTTTAGAGCAGGGATCTTCAACTAAAATGTGAAGAGATAGATAGATAGAAATCTATCTTGAGTAATCCCCAAGGGGAAATTTGTGTGCAATAGCAGCTGTACAGTAAATAAAGTAAATAAAGAGGAAAAAATATAGAATTAAAAATGCACAATATATACACAGTAAATAAAATAAAAAAGCAGAGCAGAACATATTAAGTTAAGTGAAAGGAGTATGTACAGTGGAATATGTATTATGTGTTGTGTTGTAGTTCAAGTAAGTTCAAGTAAACAAGGATTTAGCCAGAGGTATTTTGTTGTAAAGTCTTATTGCCGCTGGCAGGAATCTTTTCCTGTATCTGTCCTTGTGACAGCGGAGCTGAATCAGCCGGTGCTTATCTGGCCCAGCAGTAGGTGGTGAAGAGGGTGGTCCGGGTTGTCCAATATATACAACAGTTTATTCAGTGTCCTCCTCTCCACCACCTGTTCAAGATGCTCTTATTGGCAGCCAATGATGTAGCTGGCCTTCTTCACCGACTTCTTAAGTCTATTGGTGTCACCAGCTTCAAAATTCAGAAAAAATAAAATAACCGGAAGAAAAGATTTCCCCTTTTCTGCTTCACATTTGTACTCGACAGTCTCAGCAAATTATAAAGAATAAATCTTGACCCATTTTAACAATTAAACAGTTTAACAGAATATATACATGTGTGCTTGCCAAGAACTGGTTTGTTTTTTTCATGCAGAAATCGTAGGATGTCCATGCAGGCTTTTTTTTTGTTTGATATTTATTTTGCTAAGAAGAATAGCCAACAAACACAAACATAACATAATTTCCATGCCTGTCTTTCCTACGCTCCTTAAAACAAAATGTATTTTATGAAAAGATGGTACAGTTGGAAACTGAGAGTGCATAGCATATGTATGTTAAAAACAATTTTAACGCTACACTTGCAGGTCTATTAGCAGAGTGGTTGTCAAATAATAATCTAACATTAGCATCGATTACATTCTGGGTCTTTTCCCTCTTAGTTGAATGCACTTGGATAAAAGCATCAGCCAAATGAAATGTAATGTGATAGTCTCAAAGGAAAAATGTGGCTCCATCTGCTGGAAGAATTTGTTTGAATTTATCAACGATTTAGTATAGTAAATACATTCAGTCAGTTTACAGCAATAAAGTCAGTGTAATGAACCATACTTTAATAAAGGTTATAGTGTCTGATTTCAGAAAGGTGCAAATCGATGTCATATTTGAGGCTCTAGAATCTTGTGCCAATGTTGCCCGTATTATTTCAGATGGGGAAGGTTTAAAGAGCAATGCTATTTTAAATTCTGTTTTTGACAATTAGAGTTCTCAAAACTTGGAGAAGGTTATTGAGGTTAAAATGGCTCCCATTCTGCTTAAGTTAGAAAATATCTGTCTTGTCTAATGCATATGAAGATTATATTTTGCAGGAGTTTAACTATTTGATTGGTGCTGTCTGTGCTGATTACTCAAACAACTGTTAAATTATGTTAAATATTAAGAGATAATGGATGCCAGTTTGACCAGTCAGTAGTTGAAGAGCTAGCCAGCGCGTTCTGTGTGAGAAACCTTGTTAGAAACAATTGGTGATACACCTCCACTTTCCAGTGCTTGAAGGAGAGAGGTTTACTTTGGGACCCACCTTAATATAGTGGAACCAGTAGAATATATACTCAATCAAAAGAACAGGGTTCATTTCAGGCTGCAAATCATTTACACGCATGTGGCTTTTCCAGACCTCCATTGGAAGTGATAAATATTTCCACTCTTCAAATTGATGTTTTTACCAAGGATATCTCAAATACTCTAAAACAAAAGTCTAAGGACCAAAACTAAGGACAGTGCAAGCTTGGCCAAAAATGTGGCATATAATGGACTAAACTACAGGTGAGGGAAATTTTGATCCATGGCTTACTGGGTGCACAGCCAGAGTTTGATGAAATAATCTAAATGGTGATGCTGCAAGACAAGTTCATCTTTGTTGGGAAGAAGCTCAGCCTGTGAGATTATAACTCAATGATTTGAATAATAAATAATCTTTTTCAATGTGTAGCCAGTGAGAAAATGTCCTTCCTGAGCTACTGTAGGTTCAGGCAGGCCTTGGTACCTCCTACTTCCTGGTTCACCCATTAGAAAGGGTATAAAGCTGCCCATAATGAAGCTGCTTTTGGCATGCTTGTCCCTTTCTGTGTTGGAGAGTGGCTGGAGAAGCCAGTGAGCCGGTAGGTGTTTTTATTTTCAGTTCTTATTAAAATGGTTTGGTCATTGGTGATCTTTCTGTTTGTCTCCCAGCTCGTCAGGGAGGCCCAAACCATGTGTGAGCCATACCAGGTGGAGGAGCCTCAAAGAAACTCCAGGCTGGCATTAGAAGCCATTGCTGTTTTGTGTTGCTTGTTCACTTCTGGTCTGGAGTTTCTTCATGTTGGTAATATTAGTTAGTTTGCAGATGATTACTTTTGGTAAGTAATTTGTGTTTATTTTTGTGTTTTGAGGTTGTCTGCAGAGTAGCATCTCAGATGGTGGGTCTGGTGGCTGGGCCTTTCATCTGCTCATCCCATTGTCCGTTGTGTTTGTCTGTATTTTTCTTTTTACATAGCATGCCTCTATTTTCTATTGTTTGTGTGGAGAAACTGAGTCGGTGAGTGCCCTGTGCCAGAGCCTGTCCCTGTTCCTGCCCCGGTGCGGCCTAGTCACCAGTAGCACTCAATTTGTTTGTAGAGGTGCATTTGGTTATTTCTACAGCTGATGGAAATTGGTTTAATTGTTTTGTATGCTTTCTATATTTTAACTAAATGTTGAAATCTGGGAATACTTTTTCCTCAGTCTGACTTCAGTCACCTGTTTGATCCGTGGTTGTTGGATAATTTATGAGGAAATATTTAACCCTGTGCTACCGGTAGTTGCAAATGTCTTTCTTCCAGTTACTCAACTTCTCATGACTTGATCTACACACTATGCATCAGCTAAAACTAATGCATTCTAATACAACAGCCCTATAACTATTTCTCCCTCATTCTCTTGTATCTGTGTCGACAGCCCAAATAGAAATCGGCCAATGGTACCCCTAGGGGGATTTACTTGCACGTTGAACTTTACTAATTGCTTGTGATCTCTTCTCAGACTGCTATGGCTGGTTCTACACCTGCAGAATCAAGATGACCAATGGAAAAACGAAAACTTCCAAGGTTTGGAAGTTCGGGGTAGGTTAAAGGGCAACCTCACTTCAATACATGGACCAAGCTTTTGGCAATTACTTTTAATCTCAACTCTACCACTGAATTTCAGGGACAGGTAGGAGGCCAAACGGGTTAGTTGATGTGTAAAATGTTTGACCTACCTGTGGATTGCCCGTGGGATATTTCGTAACCCTGTATTATAAATTGTTGCAGATAATTTCATTTTTTTAAATATTGTAATGTCATGTAATCATTTCAGTTGGTTCAATAAGCGTTGGGCAAGAAACCTGGTGGAGACCGTGGTGCCATGAAAGCAAACAAAAGGTATGACTGACTTGCGTAAACAAGTACATTACTAAAGAGCCACTGCTCACATTTAACTGCACGTATTTTTCACAATGTTTTAACTGTTTGAATTGCTTGGTGTTTTATGGTGATTGTGATTGTTCCATAGTGCAAGTGAATCTTATGTGTGTACCCTGTAAAAATGCACTTTAAATACACATTTCTGTGACGGTAATTAAAACTGTCATTTTAAATTTTTATTTAAAGAGCAATTTTTCATTAACTGAACCAGTTTGTTGCACAATATATCACAAGTGGGTGTTTTAGAAATATCTATTGATTTGAATAGTTGCTTAAATATTTCTCATGCAGATGTTTTAAAATGGAAAAGTCAACCTCATAGTGCTGTACACTGTAGGTTAAGACCTTATGTTTACTGGCTTAGTGTTGCAATGTTCTCCAATTTGACAGTCAAATTTACTGTACCTGGAATGTAATTTTGGCAGTGAATTAATAAAATGTCAATGTATTCTAGAGGAGAGGGAGAAGATGGGCGAGGCCTGTGCTCTTTGTCAAGGTGGGTGTTTTTTGGTAATGCTTGTCGTACAAGCTGTAATAGCACTAATAAAATGTCTTTCTAACTGTAAAGAATGCCTGAGTGTTGTGGCCTGTCCTTAAGAACTATTTGGATCCTTTAGCTGCTGTTTATCTTCTGTTGGCCAATGTGTTAGTATTGCTAAATAACATTAGCCTATGGGCAAGAAGATTTTTCAGAATGGGTTGTGATTCCACACAGGACGGTCCAGAGAAGAAAACCGGCTCCTGCCTTGAGGATCCCCAGAAGTGGTCGAGCAGTTTCAGCCTCCTGTGACGGTGGAAATTACCAGCAGTCTTTAGTGATTTGAGTGAACGGTAAGACTTTTTTCCAGTATGGTTTTTGATGTGTAATGCTTGTCATGCAGGTTGTGTGACTGGTCTAATACATTCTTTTTCAAACTGTCAAGAGCCTGACTGTTGCATAATGTATTAACTATCTTCTAAAATGTGGTTGGATGTCCTGAACTATGCCACCCTCTTTAGCTGCTTCATTTAAATTTGGCAGCTTTTTGCTCGTACAGGGAAACTGCAATCAATGTTCGGAAAACATTCCGGTTGGGTAAAGTAGTTCTGTTATTCCACGCAGGACGGTCCAGAGAAGACAACGGGGTCCTGCCTTGGGCTCCCTAGGAGCAGCCAAGCAACTTCAGCCTCCTGTGAAAATTGAGAGGTAAGACCCTTTTCATGTCATGCTGTGTAAAAAGTCTAATAAAATGTTAGAATGCCTGACGGTTGGTTGATTAACTGCATCTGCTGCTAATATGTACTGAACTAATCCAGTCTTTATCTGCGCTTTCCCAGTGTGTAAAAAGATGCATTCTTGTCAGTGTTTAAATATTTCTCGTTTGCTAAAGTACTGTTGTGCTAGCACACAGGACGATTCAGAACACTACAGGCTCCTGCTTCAGGGGCAAGCAGCTTTAGCCCCCTGTGGAAATTGCCTTATGCTCCTGCCAAATTAGCGATTTGACTAATGGGTAAGACTTTTTTTTTTTTTCTTCTTCCCAGTAATTGTTATGTAATGCTTGTCATGCAGGCTGAGTGACAGGTCTAGAAAAATGTTTGAAATTGTATGATTGCATGATGTCCTTGTGGTGCTTCTTGTCTTTGGTTGTATGTCCTGAACTATTCGGTTTTAACCATTTTCCATTCGCCAATGTCTTAGGAATGTGTTTATTGCTACATGTAAACCTGTAGGTGTAAGAAGATCATGTTAGCGTTTAAGACTGTTCTGGATAAATTGGGTAATGTAGTCTTGTTGTTTCTTGCAGGATAATCGAACCCAACTCTCTACAGGCTTTGGCAGAAGGTAAGACCTTTTTTGGGGGCTAAGTGTGGGCTGGGGTTAGCGGGGGCTAAGTGTGGGCTGGGGTTAGCGGGGGCTAAGTGTGGGCTGAGCGGGGGGTGTGGGCTGGGGCTAGCGGGGCTAAGTGTGGGCTGGGGTTGCGCGGGGGCTAAGTGTGGGCTGGGGTTAGCGGGGGCTAAGTGTGGGCTAGGGTTAGCGGGGGGCTAAGCTGGGGGGGGGCTAAGGTGTGGGCTGGGTTAGCGGGGGGCTAAGTGTGGGCTGGGGTTAGCGGGGGCTAAGTGTGGGCTGTTGCGGGGGGGCTGGGCTGGGGTTAGCGGGGGCTAAGTGTGAGCTAGTGTGGGCGGGGGCTAAGTGTGGGCTAGGGAGTGTGGGCGGCGGGGCTAAGTGTGGGCTGGGGTTAGGGGGCTAAGGGGGCTAAGTGTGGGCTGGGTTAGCGGGGCTAAGTGTGGGCTGGGGTTAGCGGGGGCTAAGTGTGGAGGCTGGGGTTAGCGGGGCTAAGTGCTGGGCTGTGGAGGCGGGGGCTAAGTGTGGGCTGCTGGGGTGCGAGGGGCTAGGTGTGGGCTGGGGTTAGCGGGGCTAAGTGTGGGCTAGAGGTAGCGGGGCTAAGTGGCAGGCTGGGGTGCGGGGCTAAGTGTGGGCTGGGGTTAGCGGGGCTAAGTGTGGGCTGGGGTTAGCGAGGGGCTAAGTGTGCTGGGGTTAGCGGGGGCTAAGTGTGGGCTGGGGTTAGCGGGGGCTAAGTGTGGGCTGGGGTTAGCGGGGGGGCTAAGTGTGGGCTGGGGTTAGCGAGGGCTAAGGCTGAGGTGCTGCGGGGGCTAAGTGTGGGCTGTGGGCTAAGTGTGGGCTGGGGTTAGCGGGGCTAAGTGTGGGCTGGGGTTAGCGGGGCTAAGTGTGGGCTAGGGTAGCGGGGGCTAAGTGTGGGCTGGCGGGGCTAAAGTGTGGGCTGGGGTGCGGGAGGGCTAAGTGTGGAGGCTGTGCGGGGGCTAAGTGTAGGCTGGGGTTGCGGGGGGCTAAGGGGCTAAGTGTGGGCTGGGGTTAGCGGGGGCTAAGTGTGGGCTGGGGTTAGCGGGGGCTAAGTGTGGGCTGGGGTGGGAGGGAGCTAAGTGGGGGCCCGGGGGCTAAGTGTGGGTGGGGTAGAGGGGGCTAAGTGTGGGTTAGGGTTAGCGGGGGCTAAGTGTGGGTTAGGGTTAGCGGGGGGCTAAGTGTGTGGGCTGGGGTGCGCGGGGGCTAAGTGCTGAGGTTGCGGGGGGCTAAGTGTGGGACTGGGGTTAGCGGGGGCTAAGTGTGGGCTGGGGTTAGCGGGGGGCTAAGTGTGGAGGCTGGGGTTGCGGGGCTAAGTGTGGGGCTGGGGTGTGGGCGGGGGGCTAAGTGTGGGCTGGGGTTGGCGGGGGCTAAGTGTGGGCTGGGGTTAGCGGGGGGGCTAAGTGTGGGCTGGGGTTGCGGGAGGCTAAGTGTGGGCTGGGGGCGGGGGCTAAGTGTGGAGCTGAGGTGTGAGCTGGGGTTAGCGGGGGCTAAGTGTGGAGCTGGGTTAGCGGGGGCTAAGTGTGGGCTGGGGTTGTTAGGGTGTGGGCTGGGGTTGAAGCGGGGGCTAAGTGTGGTTGGGGTGTGGGCTAGGGTTGGGCGAGGGCTAGGGTGTGGGCTGGGGTTAGCGTTGGGCTAGTGTGGGCTGGGTTAGCGGGGCTAAGTGTGGGCTGGGGTTAGCGTTAGGGGCTAGGGTTAGCGGAGGGCTGGAGTGTGCTGGGGTTAGCGTTAGGGGGTAAGTGTGTGGGCTGGGGTTAGCGTTAGGCTAAGTGTGGGCTGGGGTTGGCGGGGGGTTAGGGTGTGGGCTGGGGTTAGGGTTAGGGTGTGGGCTGGGGTTAGCGTTAGGGTGTGGGCTGGGGTTAGCGTTAGGGTGTGGGCTGGGGTTAGCGGGGGTTAGGGTGTGGGCTGGGGTTAGCGTTAGGGTTAGGGTGTGGGCTGGGGTTAGCGTTAGGGTTAGGGTGTGGGCTGGGGTTAGCGTTAGGGTTAGGGTGTGGGCTGGGGTTAGCGTTAGGGTTAGGGTGTGGGCTGGGGTTAGCGTTAGGGTTAGGGTGTGGGCTGGGGTTAGCGTTAGGGTTAGGGTGTGGGCTGGGGTTAAGCGTTAGGAGGTTAGGGTGTGTGGGCTGGGGTTAGCGTTAGGAGTTAGGGTTGGGGTTAGGGTTGGGGTTAGGAGTTAGGGTTAGGGTTAGGAGTTAGGGTTGGGGTTAGGGTTGGGGTTAGGGTTAGGGTTAGGGTTAGGGTTAGGGTTGGGGTTAGGGTTAGGAGTTAGGGTTAGTTGGGGCTAGGGTTGGGGTTAGGGTTGTTAGGGTTAGAGGTTGGGGTTAGGGTTAGAGGGTTAGGGTTAGAGTTGGGGTTAGGAGGGTTAGG